>PVJO010005425.1:0-99028 GCA_004026905.1 Hystrix cristata | reverse complement strand
AGTTAAATAAACTCACAAAACTTAGGACTAACTATCCTTGTGTTACCAGTTTTTGGACAGACTCTCATAAGGGACTAATATGTCTATGTGAGGTTGAGCAGGAATCTGACCCAGAGTTTAAGGTGGCAAAGCAACCAGACACAACACGAAGACAGAGAGGCCACGCTTTTATCCTGCTTTGAGTTACCCACTAGATATCTGCAGGCCTGAATAAAGATCAGTGCTTGTTAGTAAAAGCACCTCTAACTGGCGGTCAGAAGAGGAGTCTCTCCGGATTAACACAGACCCACCACACATTGCTGTATCCTGGCAGCCAGCAGGATGGTAGGGACCACGACAGATAAACTTCACACCTCAACGAGCGTCTCATCCAGTGGAGGAAGGTAGAAGTCAGAAGGCACAAGGGTGCGTGTGTGCGTGCATGCGTGCATGCCTGTGTGTAAGTTCCCCGGGTGAATGAAAAGGATCCTAATGCAGGGTGAGGCAGGTGAGAATTGTGGGAGGGGAGATGGGGAGAGGACGCTGCCCTGGGGACATCAGGAGGGGCACTCATAACACTCATCTTAGTCCGCTTTCTTTTTTTTTAATTTTTATTTTAATGGTACGTTTTAGATGTACATAGTGATAACACTCATCATAGGGGATTCGTACCTGTACATGATATAGCTTGTTGCTTCTTTTTTTCCCATTCCCCTCCCCTCCCTTCACCTTTCATTTGCTAATGACACCGTACCTCAGACCAGATGCGTTAGAAGGAAAAGTTTTGCTTTGTCTCCTCTTTCGGGCCCAAGGTCAAAGGCTGCATCTGGCGTTGACCTTCTTGCTGGCAGAGGCCCAAGGTGACACATGGCACTAGTCAGGGGAGCGCCGGGGCGGGGCGGCTGGCAAGGAAATGAGCCTGCTCAGCACACAGCCCCCTGTGTGAAGGGTCCGTGAGAAAGGGTGACACCCAGGAATGGGGCAGGGGCACAGAGCAGGCCAGGCTCGGGGGCAGCGGGGGGACTGTGCCCCCGCACCAGCTGAGAGGGGAAGCCACTGGGAATGTTGTCGTGCTTTTGGTTTTTTACAACTTTATTCGTTTCATCTGCTAATATGCTTTAGAATGTGTTTGAATATATTTTTGTACATTTTTTTCAAAGTGTGCGATTTGATGGTTAATTTGAAGATACGTGCAACCGTCACTGGCCTTTTGGGGAGATTTTTTATCACCTTTTTCAAAAGGAAACCACCCCCGGTGCCCTTTCTTTGGCTATCACACCCATATAAATTTGCTTTTTACTTCCTGTCTCGTATGATTGTGAGGGTTTTTTTTTTTAATTTTGAAATTTATGAAATATTTAACTTCGCTGACTTTTAATATGTCTATGCATTCTGAGCACATTTTCATAAAACATTGGCAAGAACACTGGTATTTTGGCGTCAGGAAAAACAAATGCTGAAATGCTAATACTGTCACTTGGCTCCAGTGATGCGGTCCATGCACAGCTCTGCCCGCAGCACAGCTCTCCCTGCCTCCTGAACTGAAACAGGTCCCCTGCTGCAGTGGGGTTTCCGCCTCAACAGCCAGCCCAAACCCGGCAGCGCTCTAGCAGTGCAGCCCCACGAGAGCCTAAATTTGCCATATTACTGTACTGTGTGACTTTTCACTGTATGTTAAGGTGGACTGTGTAGTGCATGGGAACACTGTGTAGGGCAGGGCGCAGGGCAGTGCTGACTCAGCCTCCCGGGCCTACCACACAGTGCAGTCAAAACCCGCACGGACCATTCCTGGCAATCAAACACAGCAATCACTGAGAGTAGTTTTTCAGCCTTCCTCCAGGTATGAGCACTGTGAAGACAAGTGTTTATTGTTATTAAGCAAACGTGTGAGTTTCCTTATTTATTAAACTTGGGCTCGCAGTGTTAGTTCATAAAATAATACGTTGAAATGCAAAAAAGAGTTTTATTCCTTATATACATTATTATATGTTATTGCATAGTATTATATTATGTTTAATACAACTATATTATATATGAGGACCAAGATAATCCCTCTTCACTCGGTGCAACCAGGCAAGCCAAAGGCTGGACCCTGGTGGCCTGGCAGGCACACTGGAGCTTCGGCGTGTGCAGATTAGCTCAGCGTTGCTGTGGTGGGCACGTTGGTAAAAGTGCACTTGCTTTCCTGGCTGGGCTTTAGGTAAGAGTATCTCCAACATGGAGGAGTCCGTGACCCTGGATAATGGAGGGTTTGCCGCCCTGGAACTCAACAGCCGCCACCTCAATGTCAAGAGCACTTTCTTGAAGAAGAATGGGACCAGGTAAGGACGGGGACCGGGAGGGGACTGTGATGGGGCCGAGGCTGCCTGGCTAGCTAGGGGCGGTGCCCTGCGGGGACACGCCCTGCACCCAGGGGACCCACCGAATCCCACTGCAGTTCCACGAGGCAGACGTAGCTCGCCAACAGGCCTGGCCCTGAGCCCACCAGGCAGCACGGGAGCAGGAGAGGCAGCACAGAGGGGCCAAGACAGTTGCACTGCGCCGCCAGAGATATAACGAGGGGGCAGGACTTCAGGTGTGGTCTTGAGACCTGGGACGCCAGACCGGCCCTCTGTGTCACCTGACTGGGCACTGGGATCCGGGGACTCCTGGTTCACATGGCTGTCACCGCAGACTGCAGCAGGTGACATTGATCATGTCCTAGAAGGAAAGGTTGTTGTCATTTTCGGCATTTCCTGCATTATGAGTGTTCCCATGTGACATCTATGGCCCCTCAGTCTCTGGAGGAGGCAGGTCACCCTGGCAGGCTTTCTTCTTGCAGCGACCCTTTGCCGGCACCGCCAGGTGGCCACTCCAAGGCAGAGCAGGAGGCCAGCCCAGAAGACTCTCCTTAGGGCAGGAAGTGGCAGTGCCTGGGCACATCTTTCACTCCATTTGTCTACTGACAGGCAGGTATTTCCCATTGTGTCACAGAGATGTGAAAAAGCAATCACATAATTTCAGAGCAAGAGAGACTTGTCAGAGAAAATTTTAAAATATTATACACTCTGCTCCCTTGCTGCAGATGTCTCCTGTGGCTCCTGGGAAGAGCGGCTGTTGGCTTTGAAGCATGCAGCCCGAGGACAGCTGTGGGTTAAGTCCGTGCACTTCCTAGAGAAAAAGGAAAGGCGTTCCGGGGTGAAGCTGGAGCCACAGGGAGTTCCTCGAGGCTCCCCTAACAGGGACAACAGCTGTCCTGTGTCAGTGGCAGGGAGTCTGCGTGGCCCAGGGTGCTGTCACGGCAGCGAGTACAAGCTTTACAGGAGGGGGAAGGAAGCCTGCCAAGGTGGAGCCCGGGCAGAAGAGGTTGTAGCCTCCTGGCCACAGAGTGTGGGCAGCCACAGGGTCTTGGTGGAAAGGACAGGTTCCACAGCTCCTCCATCTGCGCGGTCCCAGTGCCCGTGTCACGTGCTGTGTATTCTTAGGGGGCCACCAGGATTTGGGGGATGGTGGGTGTGGACCCTTGCACCACTGGGTATCTCACCCTCAAGCATTTGTAAGTACCCGTCTCTGAGTCCCAAAGTCAAGCCTCCACGCAGGAGCCCCATGTCCAGAGTCGACTTCTGCCTCGTTCAGCCAGCAAAATACATGGCTTCCCGATGGCCGAACACAGCCAGAGGGTCTCAGCTTAGCAGGCTTACCATGGCATCATTCCTGGGGAAAGGGGGCTCATCGGGTTTGGTTCCTTCATCAGAGTCAGCTGGCTTCGGTGGAGGTCCTGAACTTCCTGACAGGGCCACGAACAAAGCAAAACAAAGTCAGGAAGATTGACCCTTCCTAGGGTTTTTACGTAAACCATCACCTTTTGCATCCTGGGCCCCACAGAGTATGACAGCAGGAGGGGTCCTGTGCTGGGGTGGGGCCTGCGTGCCTGTGGGACTCTAGGGAGCGTGGGCTCAGATCCTCCAGCACACTGTCCAGGTGCCTGGTCCAGGTTTACCCAAATGGTTAGATGACAAAGGGAGTCTTTCCCAAAATAAATCATCTCTGAGGTGGAAAAGAAAGAGGCCTGTTGGCCTTCTCTGGACCTCTCCTGGAGAAACTGAGGCACAGCCAGTCGTAAGGGAGGCAGTGGCTGTGACATAAAAGCAGAGGTTTCTGCCGCTCCGTTTTCCCAGAGTCTTTGCCCGGGGCCTGATGTCTTGGACAGCGGCCCTCTCTGGGCTCAGAGCACTGAGGGTGACTTTGGTGAGGAGATGAAAGGACCCCCATCTGCAACCACCACCCAGCTCTCTGCTCAGTCTTCATAGCATGAGAGTCCTGGACACAATCACTGTCCCCTTAAGGACAGCGGCAGCACAATCTGCCTGTCTGGCTGGCCAGAAGCCATCATGTCCCCGAACAGCCTTGGGGGAATAAGAAGCACACAGCCCTGCCCTGTTTAAAGATTAATCGGATGTGTACTCAGGTGACCTCCCCAAGTTGTTAATTTCTCCACCTGAAAAACAAGCTGCACCTTCACTCGGCTGCACACTGATCACCCCCAGGAAGTGGGGAGCTGAAAAGTGTGTTTGTTTTCTACTGCTGTGTGACAAGTGACCGCACACAAAACAGCTAACGCCAGTACATGGTTACTCCCTCGTGGTGTTCCCCTGGTCCCAGCCCCGAGTCCTGTGTCCTTACCAGAGCAGGAGTCCAGGAGGTGCATGCTTCCAGTGCCCTCCTGTTGTGGGGTTCCATCAGCTTGGCAAGACCAGATCATCCATCACGACCCTGTCCTCAGCCCCGTCTGTCCAGACTTAGTTCAGTCCCTGCAGCCGACAGCCTCCCAGTCAGCAGAGGCTGCTATCGAGTCCCCAGCTGGCCAGTGCTCAGAATGCTTTGCACCTGTTGTCAAAGTGGTGGCAAAGGCATGGCCTTCTTCCCATTCTGTCTGGACTCAGGCCAAATGGCAGAGGTGACCTCCGCCATCCATCTTATCCCAGGTCCCCACCGCGGCCGAGCCCTGGTGGTCTGCGCTACTCCGATGAGGACATCTGCAACAAGTACAATGGTGCTGTGCTTACCGAGAGCATGAGCCTCAAGGAGAAGTCGGTGGGCGCGTCGGAATCCGAGGTGAGTGTGCGCCTATGTCCCCCGCTTTCATAATGAGCCCTCAGCAGGACATCTCGTCTTGTTTGATCCCGTAGCCACCCAAGGGGTAGACAGAGCTAGTGACAAAGACCACGATTTACACATGAGGAAAGCACAATGGCCTGAACACAGACTTGCAGCCCATCAGCACTTCCCACACAAGCCGGACAGAAGGAGGCCCCACACCGATTCATGGGATGCTGGTCTGCTGCTTAAATCCCTAGGACTAGGGTCGGGCAGGGTCCTTTCTGCCAGCAAGGGGCACCCTGCAAGTAGACTCTGATGTTGACCAAGCACAGTCTCTAGCTCACCTAGTCCCTGAGGTCACCTACTGGCAGTGTACAATGGCAGTGCTGGGGCCCAGCAAGACCAGCAGCCATCGGATGCACATCTGACTGGCAGCCTCTTCCCCTCTGTCTGCTCTCAGAGATGTACCTGGTGTCTTCCGGAGGTTGCCCTGCTGTGCGTCTCAGCAGCCCTAGATGAGGACTAGAACAGCAGGGGGCCTGAGCCCACAGCACTGACAGGGGACAGATCACTCACCCCCAGATAGGCCCTGCCTTAGCCTTCCCATCCCATCCAAGAGCCGCCTGCTCTTGCCTCCTTTTGTGGAAGAAGGGATTTATATACAGCAGTTCCAGGTCAGCAACAGGGTGGTAACATGTCCCTCTCCGTGCTAAGCATTGACCCAGGGACCCAGCAGCCCTCTGGAAGGGTCACCCTACTATGTCCCAGGGCCTACTCATCTCAGACCTGATCCCAGTCTTTTTCATCACCTTCACAGCAGGGCACCTCTGGCCCACAGGCCTCGGTGCTGTACCGGGGTGCCTTGGTAACTCTGAGAAGGGCTCAGCACACTCCAGAAGAATGCCCTATCTCAGAGGCTTGCACTGCCAACCCAAACAGCTGCAGAAAAGCTGTCCCCACCAGTCCAGAGTGTTCTGTTTCAGATATGCCAAGCCTTGAGAGGGATGAAAATCAGCAAGCCATTTGCCATACACAAAGGCCTGCACCACCTCCCAGCGTTAGTACTCTAAATCAATATCAAATCTAAAATAAGTCTCACCTTCATTTTGACCTGAATTCAGGCCTTATTGAGCCTCAAGGCTCAATTCCACAGCAACTTTTCAATTGTAGTTTATATATGAGCTCCAGGGACAGCGTGCAGGTGGGAGTGGCCAGGCCGGCTGGGCTCACTCAGCATGTCATTTCAGAGGATACTGGCCAGGGCTGGGGATTTAGCTCAGTGGTTATTGAGGCCCTGAGTTCGATAACCAGCGGCACAAAAAAAAAAAAAAAATCAGGGGATGCTGGTTGTTCACAATTCCATTGTCCCAGCTTGGCCAAAAGAGCACGTGGTAATACAGATATCTCAGAAGGAAACAGCAGCTTTGTTATAGCTGCTTGTACTAAAAGGTGACCTTCAGGCAGGACTTCCATCTCCACTCAGAGAGCTGCACCTCGTGGGCACTACCCACGTCTGGAGTGCGCAGGCACGGTGCTTGACATTGATGGCTACTGACCACTAGCTTTGTGTGCACCAGGCAGGTGTTACTCTGGGGGACAGAGCACCAGCCAGGCAGGCTCCAGGCCACCCTCCACACGCTAGGACTCAGAACAGCCCAACAGATGTGTGTCTTCATGTGCAAGGACTGCATCATCCAGCAGGAAGGAAGCAGAGCTGGTGCCCACACAGGACCGGGGTTGGCTGATCCTGTGTCCTCTTGCACTGTCCCCTCCAGCCACATGGTAGCCAGTGGGTCGTATGTCCCAGAGCAACCAGAATTGGATTCACAAATTCTGAACTGTTTGTTCATAAAAGCATTTTCAGAATGGGCTAATGGGAAGCATTTGGTTTATTTTTCCACTCAGATGTGTGGAATATTTTGAGATTCAAATGCAGTTGATTTTTTAAAAGATGTATTAGTTTATGTTTGCAATTCATAATGGATATATTCATCATGGGTTATTGGTATATATACATATCACAGCTGATTTTTTTGAAGGCTTACTAAATGTACCCAGGCACTGAGCTAGGCAAACCCATGCATTCATACAGAGACTTGCATACACACGTACTCGTATATAAATGCAAACACACACACACATACACACCGGTGAAAGGAGGGATGAATGTGTGAAGAGAGGAAAGGAAACGGAGGGGAGGCAGAGGAGGAAGGAGGGTCATGGAACCCACACTAAATGGAATTCTGCAAGGAGATGTTTATGTCCTTACAGAGGAGAATTACAAGGCCAAAGAGGTTTTGAATGCCTTCCCAAGGTACACGTTAGTGAGCTGGACTGAAGGTCTGGCTCCAGGTTCCAGCTTTCCCACCAGACCTGCCCCCAGAACTGAGTTGCTGTGGCACAGCCATGTGACCAAGGAGCCAGGAACTTGATCCACGCTGCCTCTCCCGTGGAAAGCCCTGTGCTGAGGGGACAGGGCTGCATTATCACGCCACAGAGGCACCTCGTGGTTTTCAGGACCAGGGTCTCTTAAGTCTAATTGATCTGCAGTGTAAAAGTCTTCTGTATTTTCTGTCTTCTGCCATCTGTTAATGTACTGAAGCCTCCAACTATTGTTGCTGAATTGTGTATTGTTCTCTTTAATTCTAATAGCTTTAATTTCATGTATTTTAGGACTCTAGGTTAGATGCATATGTGCTTACACGTTGTTATATCTTCTTCAAATCTCTTTTATCCCTATAACGTGCACCTCTTTGCCTCCAGTAACAATTTTTGCCTTAAGCTTTTTTTCTGCTGTTGATATAGCTACTCCAATTCTCTTATGATTACTATCCACATGGCATGTCATTTACACCCTTTTATTTTCAACCAATGTGTGCCTTTGAATCCAAAATATGTCTCTTTTAGGCAGCATCCAGTTAGACCATGTTATTTTAATTATTCAGCTCATCTCTGCCCTTTGATTGGCTTATTTAGTCCATTCATATTTAGTGTAATTATTGCTTAGGTAGAATTTACATCTGCCCTTTTGATGTCTGCCTTCTGTCTCTTATGTCCATTCCCCCATTTTCATTACTGCTTTCTTTTTGATAAATGGGTGTATTCTAGTGTATCACTTTAGTTCTGTCACTTTTGCTTTTACTATACTTTTCAGTTATTTTTTAACAGCCTTCTCCATATCAGTATCTACTTCAGTCTTATCTTAAATGTCACTGACATACAGAAACTTGTCTTTTATTATACATCTTTGTATTCATACATGTTGTAAACTGAAGAATACGTGTTCATAATTATTACCCTATATGATTATATGTCTCTAAAAGAACTTGAGAGAAAGGAGAGCAAGCATTAGTTTGTCATTTTAACCCATTTACTATTTTTGGTCCCCTTCATTTCCTTCTGCGGATTCAAGTCATCAGCAGGTGACATTTCCTTGCTCGGTAGCCTCCTTTGTGCTGTATTGTTAACTGTTATATTTCTATAAATTATAAGCTCAATAGTACAATTATATATGTATTATTTTATGCACCACTGCTTATTAAATCAGAAAAGAGAGGAAGGGAGAGGAAATGTACAATTATACTCTCTTTTATAATTACCTATATAATTACTTTTATTTGTGCTTTTGAAATTTTGTCTGTATTTGAATTACTGTCCCATGTCAGAGTTTCAACCTGACAATATTCCCGTAGAGTTTCTCATATGGCAGGTTTGCAAGCCATGAATTTTTCTGGGTTGTCATCTGTTTTATGTCTTTATTTCACCTTCATTTTTGAAAGTAGCTGTGCTGGATGTAAGATCTCAGCTAGCAGTTTTCTTGAAGAACTTTGAACATATTACCTTTGCCTTCTGTCCTTCTTATTTTCTGACTAGAAGTCAGTTAATATTATTTGTGTTCCCCTGTGTATGAGTTCTTTTCCTTCTGTTGGTTTTAAGAGTTTCTTTTTGTCTTTGATTTTCAAAAGTTTGACTGTGATGGACCTGGGTATAGAACTCTTTGCATTTATCTTGCTTGGAGTTTACTGAGTCAGTTGGGTGTATAATAAATGTTCTTACCAAATTTGGGAAATTTTAAACCACCATTCCTTCAGAACTTCCTTGTTTCTCTTTCTTCTCTTGTTCTAGTGCTCTCATTGCACACATGTTGATACATTTGGTGCTGTCTCACATTTGTGACTGACTCTGTTCATTTTTTCCCCTTTTTTTTCAGATTACGTAGTCTCTATTAAGCTATCTTCACTGCAGATGATGCTGTCAATTCTTTCATTGACAGCTCAGATCTACTGTTGAGCCCCTGTGGTGAATTTTTAAATCTCAGTTATCATATTTTTTCAGAGTTCCCAGTTGGGGCTCTTTAAAATTTCTAACTCTTCACTGATATTCACTACTGGATGCACTTCTATCATCACACCTTTAAATCTTTAAGCACAGTTTCTTTTTGTTCCTTGAACATCGCTATAACAGTTGCTTGTGAAGTCCTTGCCTGGATAATCTGATACTCGGGGCCCTCAGAGGCTGCCTGCACTTCTCCCAGTGTTTATAGTATATCTTCCTGGATTTTCTTGAAAACAGGTCATTATGGATAATGTCTTGTGGCAGCCCTGAACACTAGCACCTGCCCCCTCTGTGGACTGCCATTGCTGCTTGCTTCTCTGTTCGTTTAGTGTCCTAGCTGAACATATTTAGTGAGGACTGTTTCCTCTCAGTGTTTACACTCTGACAGCTCTTTTGGGGGGCAGCTGCAGCTCTGTGCATGCTCCCTGGCCCCCAGAGATGACATCTGTTTAGTCAGGCTCTCTTTACCTCCTTTTCTTTACCTCCCCGTTGAGGCTCTGGAGGACCCACTGCTGTGGTATCACACCTAAAAGAGTGCCCTGTACAGTTATCTGGCTCTACTACTTTGACAATACTTTGGATGTCTTAGTCACTTTCTCATTTCTGGGACAAAATCCCCAACACTCACAATTTAAAGGGAGAGAGGTAGATTTGGCTTATGGTTTCGGAGGGTTCAGTCCATGGTAACCTGGCTCCAAGGCAGAAATGGCACGGTGGATGGACAATGGCAGAGGAAACCTGCTCATCTATGGCAACTGGGAAACAGAAAAGGGAGGAGGGAAGATTCAGAAATAAGAATACATCCTTCCTGGTCACACCCCCAGTGACCTACCTCCAACCAGCCCCACCTCCTAACAGCAAGCACATTCAGCTATGAACTCATCAGTGGATGATTCCTCTGGTGGGTATAGCACCATAGTCATCCAGTCACCTTCCCAAAGCCCCACCTCTGAACACATGAGATTTTAGGGGATATTTTAACTCTAAACCATAACATTGGGGCATAAATTGTTCCATGTTCTGATCTAAGTACTGTAATGACCAGCCCTTTTGCAGTGCCCAGATGCTGGCAAGCTTTGAAGATGGCTCTGACCCTGAGCAGCCCTTAGCTTGTGCTATCTCTTCCCTGTGCTCTCTCTGCTACACTGCTAGCTGGTTTACTTTTTCACTTGATGATATGGAAGAACCTCCAGCTTCTCAATGTCCACTGTTTTCAGCAATGCCCTTCAGCATGCTGTATTCCAAGGCAAGTCCTCACCTTAGGCAGAGATAGAACATCTCTGTTCTTACGGACCATCTCTCCCCCTGTTGACCCCTTGTATCACTGTGCAAAAGCTGTGATCCCACAGTGACAATTGTGGGCACTGAGTTAAGATGGTTGCCCCCCCCGGGATGCTGCTCCCAATGAGGAACTTTTTCCCTGCAGGCAAGCTAGGGAGGGGCCACCAGGCCAGTGCTCTTGGCCTGCCACACCTGGGCACACCCTTCTACCTACCACAGAAAGCTGGAGTTCGGAGCCCAGTTCTCCAGGCTACATTGGCCTGGCAGTGACTGGGCCCCTTCAGCAGGGAGCTGGCTGAACAGGGAGAGTTGGACTAAGAGCCCTGTCTCCTGGCCACATCCCCTCAGAGTAACATTTCTGTCCCACTGAGCCAGAGGCAGGGAGGAGGGTCAAATGCCAGACTCTCCTATTCTTAGTCAGATTTAATAGAACGTCTTGTATAAATCTTTCTCCATTTGCTATCTGTCCTTAGCACCATTTCCAAAGACTTTATGTGGTTGTTTATGAAATAATTTTTGCCACTCAAAAGTATCGTTCCACTGGGAAGAAGGTCCCCTGGGCCCTTCCTGCCACCATTCTGGAAGTATCTTTTGCCTTTGTCATTGATAATTCAGAAGGGCTTTGGGAGAAACATGGGCTAAGTTCTGATGTTCGTTTTCCTAACTCTACACTTACGGAGCCATCTCACAGAACTGAGAGAAAAGCCCTTGAGGGGGATCAGGTGCCACAGGGAGCAGGCATAGGGTTGCTTGCCAATAGAATGAACCCAAAAGCCATATCCTCATCTAAAAACAGGCCTAATACATGCCTGAGATTTAGGGTTAAGATATTTATCCTCCCTGCAGGAGGTAGAATGTAGATTTAAGCACAAGCTGGGCAGCATGGCACATGCCTGTAGTCCTGGCACTCTGGGAAGCTGAGGCGAAAGGATCACAACTTCGAGTCCAGCATGGGCAACTTAGTGACTTCATGACCCTGTCTCAAAATAAAAAATAAAAAGAAATGTGGATGTAGCTCCATGCAGAGGCCCTGGGTTCAATCCCTAGTACCTAAAAACCAAGAACCACACAAATAAAAACACAAGAAGCAGGTACTGGGGATAAAGAGTAATGGAGGTGCTTTGCCCCAGACTCAAGTTAGCAGCTTAATGCCGTTTGCACACAGGTTGAGACCACAGATGGGGCAAGTCTCCCTGGTCACTCATCTCCAGAGCCCAGAGTTGAGGAGCCAGACACCCTCATGAGTCTCTGCTGGGAGAGCTCCTGAGAGGCTCCTGTTCTCACTGAGAAAATAGTGGTGCTGTGCTTTTCTCCCCAGCGTGTTTTTTAGCCATTTTTAGAAATATTGCCAAGGCAAAAACTCTGCACACCAGCCCACCACACACACGAGCTTGCCCGATGGGACCTGCCAGATGTTATGCCACAGTGTCACATGGCAAAGGCCGGGGAGCACACTGTCACTCCAGTTAGAAATCAGAAGTTGTCACTGTTCCCTCTCACGGCTGCTGTGAGGTTTATCAGGACTGCTGTTCAAATTGCATGTTAAAAATTGCTTTTGAAATCCAAAAAGTGCTTTTCAGAATCCCTCCAGCTCCAACCAATTTAGACCACCTGCCCCCGCCCCATACCTAGTTAACTCCCTAACAGCGCTCGAGCCTTTCATCTGCCAATGTAGACCCCACCTGCTGAGATGATGTCTCGTAGCTGGTGGCCCGGCAGCTGGGCACCTCTGGGATCTCACAGTCTGATGCCACAACTAATCATGTTCCCGCCTTCCATGGTTTCCTGGGAAACCAGTGCACACCACAACTTCACATCATACAGGAAACTTAACAAAAAGACCCTGCAGCATTTCCTTTTTGTCAATAATTCTCATCACTAAAATACATCCTCATTAAAAAATAATAAGTCATATAAACAACAAGCAGAGCTGGTGGCAGAGGAATGGTGTTTTAATGCCATCGTTCACCAGGAACCAGTGCAAGCTCTGAGCAGGAGCCAGAGGCCCGACCTTCATCTCCAGCTCTGGTGACATCTGTCTGTTAGGTGACCCTGGGTACTTTCTCACCCCTCCTACCCAAATGAAGAGCAAGAAACAAATGAAGCCTCTCTTAGTCACCCATCTGAACTTCTTTCTACATGATGGTTTTGCCATCTGGTTGGCTTTTGGAGCCAATTGGCCAGGTCCATGTACGGGGCCCTCAGGGCTCCCCACCTCCCAGCTGTGTCCTCATACTGAGAACCCTGCCTCTTTAGATGCACTGGGCTGATCCCTGGGTGAGCCACTGATTGGTTCAGCACAGGTCACAGGCTCACCCATGAGCCAATCACTACTCTCTGAGAGGTGAGCCATTCAGTTCATGGAACAGGGGTGTGGCTTCCTCCCATCAAGAGGACAGGGCCCAGACACCAGCACATGGACATCACTGTATGCCAGGCAGGCACCCCCGATTCACGTCTTCTGCCAGGACCCACCGTAGCACCCACATTTGTCACAGCCCCCTCTGTGGATACTGTGTCATGTTTAGACGTTTGGTTGATGAAATACATAATGATGTACCTAAGGAGTCTTTATAAAATGACGTTTTATTCATCACAGAGTTACGTAGGCAGGTACGAGACATAGGAAACTTCCATTCTCTTACCGGTTCAGGATGCATTCAGAACCACAGACTGCTGCGAGAACACAGCAATCCACTCCAGCCCACCCTCGGTCTGCCTACTAGGACCTGCTTCCCTATAGCCCTGCCACTGCAGGAAGAAGGCGGGCGAGGGTCTCAGGAGGGCAGAGGGAGGCTGGAGCATATCAGGTGGGTCACTGATGTGGAATTGAGGGCACAAGGTCCCACTGAATTTGATGGTTCCTCCACCACTCAGAGAGACTTGATCCAAGACCCACTGTCATAAACGGTGTCTCCCAGCCTTTTATTGGACAGGCAGATGTCCCTTCTCTGTTCCTCGGAAGGCTCTGGTCCTGCTGACTCATGTGTAGCTCCACTGTGGCCCTGCTGGTGTAACCTGAGAAATCTACTTGATTTTGTAGATCTTGGTTCAGACCCAAAATGAAGAGAGTGTATCCAGTCGTTGCCTTTCCCACATCATAGCGCCACCACATGGTGGCAAAGGTCCTGAGTTAATCCGGACTGTTCAGTGAAACAGAGCCTCTGAAATGTGTCAGCACAATTATTAGGTCACAAGAGACACTGGGTCTCTGCACCTGGGGTGTGGATTCAGCCCCACATTTATGGAGCTCTGACAGTAAAAACAGAGCAAGCACAGTGGCACTCAGCTGCCAGAGCAGGCTACATCAGTGTCCCTGAAAGCCCCAACACGGTGACTCGCCATCACTTCCAGTGACTCTTCGGAGTGCCGTTTTCCGTCTGTGCGGCTCTGCCCTGTGTACCCCTCTGTGCGGGCTCCTACAGCTCCCAGGGCAGCAGGCTCGCTCAGGCAGCGCATCCTACAGGATGGGGGAGGGCAATTCCCCCTGGGCCCACAGGACTCTGGGCCCAGGAGACTCTCAGAATAGCAGCCACCGGAGCAGTGCTCCCAGCACCAGGGACCCTACCTGTCCTCTGTCTGGAGTAGGGAAGGCAGCAGTGCTCAGGCTGCATACCCCTGGGGCGGGAGCTTTTCCTCCTAAGAGTATCTATCATCTGGAAAAGGTGCTATGACTAGGGCCACAGCCTCCTCACCCACATCCACACAACACTCCCCCGGAGCCAGCAGCAGCTCCTGGCCACTTCGAGTTTAGTATTTATTTATTTATTAGAGGTACTGGAAATTGAACCCAAGGCTTTCACACTAAGCCACATCCCCAGCCCTTTTTTATTTTGAGAAAGGATTTCATTAAATTGCTAAGTTGCTAAGTTGATCAGCCTGGGCTCGAATTTGAAATCCTCCTGCCTCAGCTTTCCAAAGTGCTGGGATTACAGGTATGTGCCACCACTCCACTTCTCTGGGAAGCGGATGTATCCCCAGCCCCTGGGCCGTGCCTAGAACCTGCCCTCTGAGCTGCTGTGATTCTGAGACCCAGGTGGGCTGCCCACCCCCAGCAAGTCCACTGGGGAGAGACAGCCAGGTGGGGCTGAGTCCTCAAGAGATGAGGCCCTGGAGCAGGAGGAGGGGATGCACCCTGTGGGGACTCTGACAGGAGCAGAGGGAATATAGCAGGACATCACATACCCCGAGACAGGGTCCCCTCATCCTGGCAGGGGCCTGGAAGAAGCTCTGGTGGGCAACACTTCCCTGCTCCCTCCTTGATTTTGAAAAGCCTGTCAGCCACCGTGGGGCAGACACACCGGGGGCCATATCTGCCGGGCCGTGGCCTCCGCCATCCACCGCAGACAGTGCCGGGCTCCAGCCCAGCTAGGTGTTTCCGAGGGGCTCGGGAAGCCCACAGAGCCCCCAGGTGAGGGCACCAGGAGGGGATATGGGCTCAGGAAACCATCCACATGGGCCCTATGGCCATGTAGACCTCTCAGGGGCTGGGAGGCCACGTGGACCTCTGCTGGGGCTTCTGGATGGGGAACAGAGGGCAGGAAGCAGGTGACAAGCTCACCACCCACATCTCGGGTGACTCGCTGGTCCACCTTTGAGTTCCCTCCTGCTTCCCGCTCAGCATGTGGCCTTCCTCACCCCCTGGGACTCACACAGTCACTGTCACTCTCCCACAGGCCTCCGACTCGGACTACGAGGACGCGCTGCCTAAACACTCCTTTGTCAACCACTACATGAGCGACCCCACCTACTACAACTCCTGGAAGCGGAGGCCCCCTGCCGCAGCGCCACACAGGTACGAGGCGGTGGCGGGGGCCGAGGCAGGTCAGCACCCACACCCGGTCATCACCACGCAGAGCGCGGGCGGCGTCTATACCCCAGCCGGCCCCGGCGCCCGGGCCCCTCTCACGGGCTTTTCGTCCTTCGTGTGACACCGTGCTGAGGCTGGGGCAAGACACATGCGGACCTTCCGGAGTCTATTTTTGTTAAGACAACCAACTCCAGGAACTGAATTGAGGTTTTTTGTTTAAAAAGAAAACATTCTGATAAGCGCGATTTTACGTACTCGTGAACACTAGATTTCAATTAGGAAGGTTTTTTTAATGGCTTTTTGTAACACCACTGCAGAAAGCAGGGCTCTTTGTTTTCTTTTCTTTTTAAGAGAAGGTTTGCCCTTGGTGCAGTGGCTCGGCACCACCTGGCCCTGGGCTTCTCGTCCTCCAAGCCACCAGAGGTGACGAGGGGCAGGAGGTGGGGTCCTCGGCACAGAGCTCCCGCCTGCTCCGCCTCTACCTCCTCTTCCAAGAACCAGTTCTGTTTTGGGACAGTTTGGGCTCCTGGCTTGCTGGCTCGCTTGCTCCTGGGGTGTGGCGAGCAGGTGCTTTGACCTGGGCCCAGTCAGAGCTTTGGGACTCAACTCGGCCCGGTTCCGAAATGTTCTCACTCCGCAGTTTCTAGGCGAGGAATCAGCTTTAAGGTTTCTGGCAAGGGGGAGGCGAACAATTGGAAGGTGGCGTCCTCCGCGCTGCCCAGGCTCAGCTTGGCTTCTGTCATTCTGGTGGTGAAATATTCAGGGCTTTCCTTTCTTCCCTTCTTTCTTGCAAGTTGACAGAGCAGGAGCAGGATCCCCACCTCACTCCCAGACCAGCCGGGTCCTTCGGTGGACTTCCCGTGACAGCACACGGCCCACCCAGTAACAGAGAGAGTGAGCCAGCCTTTGCAGAGTTGCTTGTTATGTAGGACGTGTACATTGTTAACCAGAGTATTTTTTAAATCTTTTTATCTTTTTTTAAACTATGTCACATGAAATGAATGCGTCTTTGCTGTCTCCAGGTGCCTTTTTATTAATTGTTCAGCTTTGTATGTGGGAAAGACAAGAAGCGACCATGTCTCCAAATAAAGCAAAACGGCTCTGAGACCCGGGCCCTGAGTCACCGTGTGCACCCTGGGCCACCCGTGCACCTGGGGGGACAGACCTTCCGTTTGTCCCCTGGCTCTTGCCGGCCTCCCCTGCTTCCGACTGCCAGCACTGCTGCCCCCATCCCCATCCAAGGCCCAGCTCGGAGCCTTGACAGGTTTTCTGGGAACAGTTTTTCTTTAATTATCATTGTTTAAATTTTCTTTAGCTAAATGAAAATGGTGTGGACTACTTTGGAATACTTAAGAGTTCAGACCACAGCTGTGCCTCTGGTCCTTCCCACTGTTTTTGTGACAGATGGCTGAGGCCAGGTCCTCAGCCAGGGTCCAGGTCTGGATGGATGTGACCAGAGGGCTGCTGGCGCCAGGCAGCATGTGTGGCCCGGTGCATATGAGCGCCCCACATTCCCATCTTTCGGGTGACACACAACACTGGAGACCCTCCATCAGTACCCAAAGCACAGCAGGGTGAGGCAGGCATTGTCCTCCCAGGGACCTCAGTGCCCTCAGAGTGGGGACTCGCTGAGCCATCGCCTGGCCAGTGCCACCAGGAAGCCAGTTCCATGGCTAAATGTAGGCTGAGGGGTGAATAGTGTCTCGATTCTCTGCTTTCAGAGTATCTGGGTATGTCCCCAGGAGTCCAAGGAGGGGTTGGCATGGGGTGAAAACCCTTTTCAGTTTCCCCAAAATAGAAGGTGTGAAAAGTCCTTTCTCCCTTTCTTCCTTCCTCCCTCCCTTCCTTCTTTTTCTGAATGGAAGGGGAAATATTCTAAACCAAAAATCCTAGATGCTTTGCCCAAAGCCACTTCTGCGTGAGACTCGCCACCCGCAGTCCACAGTGGTTCGGGGAGATGGCCTCGGTGGACAGACCTGCCTCCTCCCTGTCACCACAAAGAGAGGGGAGTGGACAGGAGACCACAGCGTGGCCACGTGAACTTCCAGGAAGAGAGCGCTCCGCAGAGGCCTGGGCCATCGCCGTGCACTTTCCTCTTAAGCCATAGGAAATTGTTTTAATGAATGGGGACAGCGCTGAGGACACCTTGGTCTGAGGTGTGACTTTGCTCATGGCTTCTCATGACAATGATGTGGCACTTCTTTTCAGACTCATGTTCCCCGTGCTCTCAGTGAACTCTTTTTCGTAGCAGTGGTCTTCCGAGGCTGCCCTGGCCTCGTGGCTGCTGACGGACAGCCCGTCACTCTGAGCTCCGTCCCAGGCAAGCCACATGTATCCAAGGAGCCAGGCCTTCAGTTAGATCCCTGCCCCAGAGCAGTGTAGACACTGAGACGTGTTCAGGCTTCACCTCCCGTCTCTAGGGAGAACAGGAATGTGGCCACTGGGTGGAAACCTCAGTTCTGACCACAGGACAAGCAACAGTTCCACAGTTGAGGCAAGCAGAGGGTGGAGCTGAAAGGCAGCCCTGCCAGAGCCTCAGGACCATCCGCCATCGTCTCCTCACAGAAACCGCATGCGGTGGGTTAGTCTTACACAGCACAGTGAACTGCCCTTCCCAGTGCGCACAGCGGAGCCACGGGACAGGTGTGCACGCAGGTGTCCAGAGAGGGGCCTTCTGCATTCACTGGTCCATGCTGCCCCTTCTGCCCACCGCCTCTCTGCATCTCGCTCCTCACTGCTTGTCTTCCACATCCCCGAGGAAGAAGACCAGATGGAGGACAGCAGCCTTGGAAGGAGACGCACAGGGTCCCAGCCACCACGCAGAGTGTCCTTGCCACCCACCTGGACCATCCTCCTCGCTGTAAAGGTCCTTGGAGGCTGCCCCTGTGCTCGGTCTCACCTGGCCTGAAGCACGCATTGATGTTGCATTGCGGCGTGGAGCGAGATTCTTCTTTTTACATGTTTGGGCACACAGCACAGCCGTCCCCAGGGAACAACTGTCCACACACCTGGCATGAGCACCTTTAGCGCTCAGAACCTGCAGGGGTCTGAGAACAGTGTGGAAATGCCCCAAAGTGCTCATCTGCATCCCGTCTCCTTCCAGCATCACCTTCTGTTTAGGGAGCGCTCAAGGCAGGCCTGAATTTCCCCTGTAACGTTGTCTGAAATTTTGCAAACAACCCAATCTCATTTTAAAAGAAAGTAAGAAAGGGAAAAAACACAATCCAACAGCTTGTAGGAAGGCAGAGAGGTGCTATGGGTACAATTTTTAATAAAAATATTATTTTGTTCCTTAAGCACTTGTGATTTTCTTCAAGTATTGATGGAATGACCCCAGAGTCCTTGGGAGCATTCCTGAATTCTAAGGTTGTAAATAGGAACCACAGAAACTTCTGAACCACACACATGCACACATGCACACCCCTGCCTGTGCCTTTAGAGGAACCTGCTCCTTCTGTGAGGCAGGCAGTCGGGCGAGGTCAGAGGGAAGCCCCCACAGGAGCACCCCAGCCATGTAATGGCCATTCCCAGAGCCAGCCGGCCCCACGCACTGCCCCCACCACTGAGGCTTCGCAGGTGCTAGGAAGGGGAAGAATTACTCGTGACCGACCCTGGCCTTGATGGGGTAGAATATGGAACGTGAGTGAGCCTGCCGACCCCACCCAGGGACCTCCACCAACTTGGGCAGGCTCCGAGGTGGGAGGTGGGGAACAAGGCAATCCCCTTCCTGCAGAAGCAGAATTTTCAAAAGCATCTGCCAACTCTGTGCTTGCAGGAGCCACTGCCACCAGGAGAGGGCTTGGCTTCTCCCGGCCACCTGTCACCCCCCCCACCCAGTGGAGTGGCCACACCCAGACCAGCTGAGTCAGACTCTCTGAGGATTGGACCCAGACATCTGATCTGTTTGGAAAGGTCCCCAGGAGACAGACACAGAGGCCACATTGAGAAAAGGCAGCTGCGGCCAGCTGCAGGGAAGAGGGGGCAGCAGAGAAGGAGGGTCCTGGGTTCTGAGCTTGCCAACTTTGCCCCTTTGTTCCAGAAGGAACCACTGCCACAGATTTACCTGGGCAAGATGGCATCGTTTTTCTCTCTTCTTCCTGCGATTGTCTGTTTATGTCCCAACCTCCCGTCACCTATAACCTGGAATAAAATCTGCACATTTTCTACCATCTCCAACAGTTCAGAAATTTCAGCTGTCACACACAGGGTAGATGACACTTATTGAATGGCTCTATGTGCCAGGAATTGTACCCGGTTCGCCCTACTTGTTCATCCACAGATTCCCCACCAGGACCCAAAGGTGAAGCCGTTGGCCCCAGGGAGCCAACAGCAAGGGCCAGCACCAGGCTGAACTGTGGGCAGGTTAGGGATCCAGCACCTGGTTGCATCGCCTCCCAAGGGGCTGCCCCTTTCAGCCAAGGTTAGCCCTGCAGACAGCACATGCTGCCGTGTCCCCACACTTGTGCCTGGGGCTCAGAAGACTCTACTTCCCCACATCATCCTCTGTGGCAAGAAAGAAAAACGGCCTGAATTGATCTGGTGTGCGTTCTAGGCAAAGCCTTTGTTACTATTATTATTATTATTATCATTATTATTATTATTGAAAGTAACAGAAGACACTTTGAAATGCAGCCATTTGTTAGAGAGAGAGAGTGAATCTCTGTGTCTTGTTGGATGTTGATGAGATAGGAGAGCCACACTGGGAGGGAGATGACTTTGGTGTAGAATCATGGGCTCATGCGTTCTCTGTGGATGTGAGGGGCAGAAATCATCTACTCCACACCTGCTGGGGAGAGACTTGGATTCTTGGGTGTGGGCCATGCAGGCCCTGTAGTCACCTTCCTCAGGCCGAGCCTGGGGACCCATATCTCCATGAGGTCAGGTTTCCTGCCAGCCCTCAGCAAAGCACCTCTGTGCCAGCAGGACCCAGGGACAAATTTCAGGCAGGGACTTTGTGCTCAGGCTGCCTGTGTCCTGCTCCTCCCACCCAGTGCCCCTGGGGTCACACTCAAGCTGCACAGCGGGTGACTCAGCTGGGCTGATGGGGTAAGTGCCGCCTTGCACTGGAGTGTGAAGGAGAGCAACTGGGGGGTTCCTGAGCTTTCTTCTCTGAGGTCCCCTGGCCCTTGCTTCCTGCTGATCCCTTGCTGATTCCTGTCCCCTTGCCTAGCTCGTGGACTCTCCTCTATAAACGCCTTTCCCTGAACTTGGCCTGCGCCTCTCCGCCCATGTGTAACTGGAGAAGCTGCACTTCGAGGAGCCCCCACGCTAGGCCTGAGTCATGGGTGCTGCCTGGGCACCTGCCCTCCCTGGGGCCCAGCTTTTGAGACACCAGACAGCAGCTGGGAGTGGCCACCAGCCCTCAGAGCAGCAGCCACGTCCCTGTCGCCAGGCCCAGGGGGACAAAAGAACCATGCAGCAGCTTCTACTGGCTGAGAGTCCAGCACTAACAGGAAGACCCCCATCTGCCTGGGCAGGGAAGTCACAGCACAGCGGGTTTAGCCTAACGCAGCCAGCCACACACAAGGTGTGGTATCTCCATGGCAAAAAACACCATGAAAATCATGAGCTGTTTTTAAACAGTCCCAGCCAGGCAGGTGCTCGGCCTCTGTGAGTCAGCATCGCTGTGCTATGCAGCAAGAATATTTGGGGTTGACTAGAGGAAATGCTAACAGAGGAGGTGCCCCCTGCCTGTGTGTACTCCTCCTCCACCATGGCATCTTCCCCTGACCCCAGAAGAGAGGAAATGGGTTGTCCCTCTGTCCCCAGCAGATCTAGAATCCTCGCTTCAAGGCACATCTGTCTTATGGAAAGACGACCCTGGAGGTCACCTGGTGACCCTCCTAATCACCCTGGTACAAGCCATGACAGGGAAAACCAAAATACCAAGAAAATGGCAGAGGCAGCCCTGGTTTTATGTTGGGTGGCAAGGTTTTAGGATACTTCCCAAGAAAATCCAAAGGCAACCAATGGTCTCCAGCTTCTACTGGATTCACTCTTCGCCTTCAGAGCTTTGGTCTGGCTGTGGAGCGGAACTTTTCTCAGATACTTTATTTGGGAGCCTCAGAAGCTTTTGCAAGCCGCCTGATTAGACAGCCCATTTCTCTAAAATAGTTGGCGCAGCAGATGCTTATTTCAAAATGATTTGAACACATCCATGGCTTTGCTTGTACGAGGACCTCAGGATTTGCCAAAAATTCTCTCCCTTTAATGGCTTAAGTCAATTAACAGCCAGCATGGTGAAAATTCCAAGCTGTTAATTCTGGGCTCTGTGGTCTTAAAATGTCCTGCTTCTCCTCAGATAAGACAATATTCTGCAGTCATTAAGCAAATCACTACATTATGGGGTTGAATTTAATCCAGACTCAAATATTTTAATAAAAAAAGTCACATTTGTGAAGCATCTTGAAAATGCCTGCTCCTGTGGGATTCTGCAGCCACCTTGGGCTTCTTGGTGGGTCCCCAGCGGGGGACCAAGAGAATTCCCACTCACCAGGTGGAGCCCCAGGATGGGCACAGGACAGTCCTCATCTCTCTGCCTTACAGGATATTTTTCAAGAACGTTGAGTGCTGGAGAATTGGAGAATTGGGCTTGCCAGAGAGATGCGATATGAGAGAAACTGGGCAGAAGTCAAACCAGCCTCTGGAGATGTCTAGAGTGTCCATCTTTTCTTCCAGCTTCTGCTCACCAGTATGCCCCATGCTGGGGCCTTCAAGGGGAAGGAGGATGCAGATGCTACCTGCCTTGCAGTCTGCGTGTGACCTGATCCTGGGCTTGTGGTAGGGGTGCTGCAGGCTTGCCAGCTGAGTCCCAGGTGGGGCGTGACCCCCATCATGAGTAAGGACCAGATGCTACCGTTGTGGGGGAGAACTCCAGCGCCTCCAGGGTGTGCCTCAGTGGCACAGCAGCCTGCTCTAGGGCCACCTTCCCAGGAGGCCACATTTCTGGCTGAAGTGGAGCTCCTAAAGGCTTCGCTAGACATGGAATAGCATGACAATTACAAATCAGCTGGTGCAAGTGGGGGTAGGGGCAGCTGCCCCAGGATTTTGACAGCATCTAATGCAGAATTGCAGCTCCTAGAGATGCTTAAACTGGGAAGGCAGCCACTGACAGACTGTGCCTCTCAGGAACAGACACAATTCCAGAACCTTTCTATCCCGGATATTTTGCAGTCCTTGTCCTTGGATTAGCCGTCTCCTGCTCTTTCATAAGCTCTGGCTCTTGGCTAGTTGGAAGCAGGATGTTAAGGGAGAACACACACAGTGCCAGGTGGTAGATCTGGAAAAATAACCTCTCAGGGAGCAGATAATCAGGCCTCAGGAGTATTGACCACGTGGACCTCAGCTAAAATATGTGCTGAATGTGTAGATCAGATCTTAAGTACTGAAAGAAAATGATTGTCACCTATATCCAGAAAAAATACTCTTCAGAAATGGGTAGCAATAGAGATGGTCTCAGCTGAAGGGAAACTAGAAAAATTTATACCTAGATCTCTAAAAAAAAAAATGCTAAATGGCACTCATTGTATAAGAGGGAAATGATACCAGAAAAGTATCTTGAACCATCAGAAAGGAAGAAAGAGCAGCAGAAAGATCAGAAACATTGGTAAATGTAATTTATTGTCCTTCTATGTGCATTCTAAATTATATTTGATGATCTCTTTAATGTGTTTGCAATGTAAGAAAATATTTCAGATAATTATTTTATGAATAAGGGAGGGTAGAATATAAAAAATGGTGGAAGCCTTCTATACTTCATTTCAACCAGTAAAGTGTAAGCACAGGTAGGCTTGGATCAGTTATAATACAATTCTAGAGTAACAACTAAAAATTTCTGGAAGAGATAAGCTTAAAAACATTATAAATAAAATAAAATTCTAAAAAATCCCTATGTAACTCATAGAAAAGGAAAAGAGTGAGAAAACAACAAAGCAGAGAAAACTAACAGCAAACAAATTTAAATGTTAGGGCTAATACTTTGATAATTATATTAAATATAAATGGCCCAAATACACTACATGTGAGGCAGAGATTGATAGGCAGGACAAAATGACCCAACTCTATGCTAGTCATAGTAATCTTATTTCAAATATATTGATACAGGTTGAAACTAAAAGAGAAAAACATTAAAATAAATAAAGTATGTCTCTATTAAAGTAAGATAAAGTGATTTCAAAGCAAAGAAAACTCCCAAGACAGAAATATTGCATGATAAAACAGTCAATCCACCAAAAAGGCATAATCACAATGCTAAATGTTTATGCACTCAAAACCCTCTGAAATACGTTAAGTGAAAACTAATAGAACTAAAAAAAAAAAAGACAAGTCTACAATCATAGTTGTAGATTTCAATACTTCTCTCAATAATTAACAGACTGACTAGACAAAAAAAAATTAGCAAGGTTAACAAATGCCCCAAAAAACTGTGAGCCAGTAGGATTGACATTTATGGAAAAGTCCCTCTAACTGAAGAGCAAAATAAACATTTTTTTCCAAGGACCTCTGGACCATTATCTAAGACAGAGCATATTCTGACAAAATTTAGTATGTTTAAATGAGTTGAAATTATACAGAATATGTTCTCTGCACATAATGGAAACAGATTGAAAATCTTTGTTAACACAAAAATAACAGAAAATTCTCCAAACATTTATAATATTTTAAAAATTCTAAATACTCAATGGGTCAAAGAGGACATTCTAGGGAAATAAATTACATATAACTAAACCAAAATGAAAATATACTAAAAGGGTTCTGAGAGGTAAATTTGTAGCACTAAATACAATGTAAAAGAGGAAAAATCTCAGATCAATAATCTAAATTCCTATCTCAAGAAATTAGAAACCGGGTGTGGCAGCTCACACCTGTAATCCCAGCACTCCAGAGGCTGAGGCAGGAGGATCGCTGTGAGTTTGAGGCCACCCCAGGCTACATAGTGAACTCAAGGCCAGTCTGCACTATACAGCAAGACACTGTCTCAAAAAGAGACAGAGTAGAAGAGCAAAATAAAATCCAAGAAAGGAGAAGGAAATCAGTAATAAGTATCAGAGCAGAAATCAGTGAAACGTAAAACAAAAAATAATAGAGAAAAATCAAGAGGACAGAAAAATGATTCTTTGAAAAGGTTAAGAAAATTGACAAACCTCTAGAAAGACCAACAAAAAATAAAGAAGACCCAGATTATTAACGTCTTCAATGAGACTGGTACGATCACCACAGCTCCTGCAAACATCAAAAGGAGAAGAAGGGGGTGCCACAAACCACTCTGCACCCTGGATTTGAGGGCTCAGGTAAAGTGGGCTGGTGTGGTTTTCCCCAAGGCTTCCCAAATTCAAATTTAATCCTCATTTTGAGGGATTAGGAGGGTGGAAACTTAATCTGACTATGTTATCTGGAGATGGGTCCTCTGGAAGGAGATTGGGATTAGATAAAATCATTACAGTGTAGACCCTGTAATTGAATCCTGGTGGCTTCATAAGAGGAGGGGAAACACATGCGTGCATACACACACACACACACACTTGTGCTCCTGTCTTTGTGGGGTGTGAGCCCAAGTAAACCTTTTCTCTTTCTAAAGTTGCCTGCCTCCTGCCTCTGGTATTATAGTAGTGAAAAACGGAGATAGAGTTCAGTGTTCCTACATTACTAAAGAAACAGTATTTATAATTTTAAACTCCCAGAAAAAGAAATGTCTAGATAGATTCACTAGGTAACTGTACCATATATTGGAAGAATTATACCGGTTCTCCAAATCTGTTCCAGAAAATAATAAATGCAGGAACACTTTCTAACAAACCTCCTGAAGCCAGTATCAGCCTAATGCAAACACCAAACACACTCAAAAAAAAGAAAATCACAGGCCAATGCCCTAGATGAACATAGGAATATTATTAACAAATGATTAGGAAATACAACTCAGTGACATATAAAACGTCACACACCATGACCAAGTGACTATTCTTGGCATTCGAGGCTAATTCGGTGTTTGAAAATCAATCACTGCCACCTCCCATGTTGACAAACTAAAGGAACAAATCAATGAATGTAGAAAAGATATTTGATAAAATGCAACATTTATGCATGATAAAACCTCTCAGAAAACTAAGAAGAGAAAGGAATTTTTGCAACTCAATCAGGAGCATCTAGAAAAAGCAAATAGCAACTAATCCACTTAATATAGAAGAGCAAAAGCTTCCACCTGAAACTAGAAGCAAGGCAAGAGGTCCCCTCTCACTGCAGCCAGTCAACATAGCTCTGGAGGTGCTGGGTCCAACATGCAAGCAATACATTGGAAAGGAAGAAATAAACCTGTCCTTGTTTGTAGAAAACATGACAGTCTGGGTAGAAAACCTTGAAGAATCTACCAAAAATCTGTAGAACTAATAAATGAGTCTGGCAGGGTCTCTGTGTATAAGATTGTAAGTATTAGCAGTCAAACTAAAACTTTCAAATTGGCTAGATTTTCTCTCTGCACTTCCCTTTTAGGCAAAAGGAGCCAGATGATAGCAGAATAGATTCATTGTTAGAATTTAAAAGAAAAAAAAAAAGGTCTTCCAGGGCAGGCACCAGAGGTGGGCCAGAGTCATCCTACCACTTGACAGCTGTGGAAGTCTGTCCTTCCCATCTTGTCCCTGCTTCACAGTCAGGGATGGCACATTTGTAGCCAGGAGCTGGCCCTGGAGGAGGGCTTCCACCACAGCACTTGGTAAAGATCACTGGTCAGCGCTCATTCTCTCCAGAGACCGTTGTTAAATGCTGACCACCATCCCACCTGTCCCTGTCTAGAATTTGAGCCAGTTTCCTCTCAGGCAAAGTCCTTGCTCAAACTCACACGATCCATAAGTCGTAGAAAGGCTTATGTGCCTAGACTGGACTCAGCAAAGCAGGAAAGCCCATTCACACTTCTCAAACAGATTAAGAACCATGATGCAACAAAAGTCTTGTTCTCACTCAGTTCAGTTTATCAGAACATCCTTTCCTCTTTTAATAACCCGACTCCAGCCTTGGTCATCATTCTGGTGAATGGAGGTTTTATCTTAGAAATGCCCAAGTGCCTGTTTCGGAGGGCTGGTTCCCCGATGACCAGTGTCCATCATGGCTGTCATTGTGCTCCTTGTGTCTCTAGCGTCAAGCCCCACAGAGAGCTTTTGATGCAAAACACAGGGGAGAAAGGGCTGAGGAGGAGTCTGCGAACAAGAGGGAGCCAGTGTGGCCGCAGGGAGCGAGGGAACTAGAGCGAGGGCAAGTAAGGGGCTTGGATCCTGGATTCCAGGCATGAATCTTCAGGATTTTCTCCCCCTACCACCCTTTTTGTGGTACCAGGGATTGAACCCAGGGCCTTCACGCTGAGCTACACCCACTGTTTATTTTGAAACAGGGCCTCGCCACATCATAAATTGCCCAGGCTGGGCTTGATCTTGCAATCCTCCAGCCTCAGCCTCCCAGGATTACCACCACGCCCAGCTTCTTTCCTTCACTTTGTAGCCGATAGCATGAAGCCAGCCACATCCGCTTGCCATTCCCCAGTCCTGCGTGTCATTAGCCTCGGCTAAAGGGTCCAGGGCACAGACGAATTTAGAACAGGTATAAAAAACTATGCAAGGATTTTATGAGAGCTGGAATTACAAGCCAAGGCCGAGGCAGCCGCTCACTGCCCACACCGGGAGTCCAGATGGAACATGGAGGCCAGCCTGCAGCCGTGACATGGGGGCTGTCACTGCTCAAAGGCCAGGCTGTGAGTGTCAGGGGGTGCCGAAGATTCCAGGAGGGACGGCTCCAGTCTGGTCTCCACTGACATGCAAATCCTTCCCGTCCACCCGCTGGCCTATCTCCCGCCTGAGTTTAGCCTTTGATTAGGAATAAACACAAGCACTTCTCTTAGAGTGGCCTTGAGGGAGACTAGAGGAGGGCTGGATGTATCCATGGGGCAGGTGGGGTGTCTTTAAAGGAGGCAAAGACAGAAGAACCGAAGGCCAGATGGGAGTGACGAGTCCTCCTAAGGCAACCTCTTTCTGGGCCTCAGCTCCATGATAATGGCAGAAAGGAGGGGAAAATTCAGACTTTGCACATGCTCTGCTTAATTTCCTTCCGCTCGATGACCACATGATCCTTTCTGAGGGCTGCCCTGGGGCCTCAGATTCAATGCTGACCTACACAGTCCTGCAAGCCAGCGGCTTCCTCTCTTCTGCATGAAACATCCACTTGGGAAAGGAGCCTGGCACAGCCCCCACCCTGCAGACACCCGCAAGTGGTGCAAGGCCTCTACACCCCTGTTTTCTAAATGATAAAACCAGGCAGACTCGTTCAGTGGCCCTAAAGCACAGAGTGTTGTTTTTAGAAACTAAATAAATCTACATGTATCCAATCTCCCAAACACATCTTGCTCAATGAGGCTTCAAGGAGAGGACGCTTTGCTTTGGAATACTGATGCTGGGCAGAGCTTCCCGTGCAGCGGGCGGACGACAATGTCACAGCCTTCAGCGATGGAAGATGGGCAGGCGGACATAGGCCTTGGACACATGCTTTTGTGAAGATGTGTAGTTCTGCTTCAGGAAGCTGATACCAGGATAAGAATAGCTCAAAGGATATGTCTCTGGCTTCTCCAAACAAACGGAAGCTATTTCCAGTGACCGACTAGAACACAATTGCTACAGTGTGGTCCCCAGCCTGTGACACTACCGGGAAGTAGTGGAACCGTTAGCAGGTGGAACCCAGTGGGAGAAAGTGAGGTCACTGGGGGCATGGCCTTGAGGGGTACGCTGGGCCCTGGACCATTTCTGTCTCTCTCTTTGCTCTCTCTTTAACCTTGGCTCCACCTCACACACCCCACCATGATGTACTGAGCCACCACAGGCCCAGAATAGCAGAGCCAAGTGACCCTGGAGAGAAACCTCTGAAACCATGTGCCCAAATGAATATTTCCTTCTTTTAAATTGATTATCTCAGGGATTTTGTTACAGCAACAGAAAGCTGACACAACAGTTCAGTTCATTACCTGAATTTTCCTCTCTCTTTGGGTTTAATGATGGTTGTTAGTTTTTTTTTTTAAACCACTTTGACTGTGGTATGTATACCTCATATACAGTAAACCACACACATTTGGAGTGTAGAATTCAGTGACTTTTTCATGTTTCCCCCGTGCACCACCAACCAAATCAAGACATAGACATTTCTAGCTTCTTCTAGAAGATTCCTCCTGCTCCTTCCCAATTTTCCTGCACCCCGCTCCACAGCTCACCCTCTATCACTGTAGCTCAGCACTGCCTGGCTTTGAACTTGTGTTTGTGTCCAAGGCCCCTTGGTTTTCTGGGTGCCCCGCCCTGCACTGTGCTGTGAGACTGGCCCATCCATTCCATGGCTGGCACTTCAACTGTACACGTACCAGGACTGATCTTCCCATTCCACCATGGACTGTATTTGGGGCTTTCCAGTTTGGCACAATGATGATTAAAATTGCTACAAACGTACTTGCCCCTTCATGTGGACATACGGCATCATTTTTCTTGGATATACACTCAAGAGGGAAACCACTGGGCCATGGGGATAGCTTTACTAGAAGCTTCGTCGCTGCTTCCAGAGCACCAAGTGCCACCCTACACCCCAAGGCATAGTGTGTGGTGCCAAATGTTCCTCATCTTGCAGGTGTCCCAGCTGCCACTGCTCTGGTGAGTGGTGGCACCAGCCTCTGGTGGTTTTAATTTGCATTTCTGTAGTAGCTGGTGATGTCACTCCTGTTCTTCTGCATATCGGCGCCCTCTCCTTCGTCGGCCCAGCTCGTGTCTGCCTGGTTCCTCGAACCCCTTCTAACAGCGGCCCTTGTGCCTCAACACCTGTGCCCTACTGCATCTGTTGAAGCAGTCAAGAGTGCAGTACATGGACCTTGGTGGTCCTCCTCTGGGTTCCCAATGTCACATCCACATTGTAGAATTGAGCTGCACATCTTTGTGGTGTTTGCACAATCTGTGTGCCGCACACTCTCAGCTTTGGATTCACCAAGTGTGTCCCATACCTGCAGGGCTCAGGGCTCAGGAGTTGGCGCTTGATGGGTTATAAGATTCCGGGGTCCTCTTGACTTCTTTGCTGCCTCTCTTTCATGACCTTAAATTTAAATTTTAAGTCATCTGTCCCAACTCAGAGTAGTTGGTTGGTTGGTTGGTTTGTATGATACTGGAGAGGGAACCCAGGGCCTTCACACTGAGCTACATCCCACCCCTTTTTTTAATTTTGGGACAGAGCCTCACTAAGTTGCCCAGGCTGGACTCAAATTTGTCATTCTCCTGCCTCAGCCTCCCAGAGTGCTGGGATTACAGGTGTATGCTTGGGGACTGACGGTCATCACAACACCCTCTCTGGCATAGACTGATTCTACTGTGTTAAGAGATCCTCGGGCTGCTGTGGGTGCCACAAGAGATCACACGTGGGAAAGACATTTGTAAACTTCAGGAAAAGAAATAAAGACAATGCTCCGTGTCACAAGAACAACTTCTCCCCATACCACAGTCAGTTCAAACAGAGCAAACCTTCCCTCACAGGCCCAGTGCTCTCCAGCTTCTCCAGGCTCTGTGGACTCACACCCATGGGAATAACAGTTTGCCAAGCAAGCATCACAAATATATATGTATTTATTTATTTATGAAGCATTCCATGTATACTGTGTGAATATATTATGTACATAATAAAGCATACCACCAAAATAAGTCTTTTTTACAGGATAAAATAAAAATAAATAAAGAGAAGATTCTAAGATTTTTTTCTGTACTACTAAATATTATTTTTTGCATCCCGAGATGGGGCAGGCCAGGCTGTTTATGAGAGGTTCTTGGGTGAACTATGAGGCGCTTAGGAAAAGCATTTCATCAACAGCATTTCCACCCTGTTGCTCGTCATTGTTCTTCCAAAACGTTTTCACTCCACTCTCGTCCTGATCTTTCTAACTCCCCACTTGAGTCCTGTTACTTTGTCAGCCTGACTGGCCACCACAGGACACGGGGCTCCCAAGCGGCACCGGGGGAGGAGGTTCAGGGTGGGCTTTGGCTTCTGCTCACTGTGTGATCCTGGGCCCGTGTCTCACCTCCAATTCCTCCTCTGGAAATGGAGAGAGCCACGGTGAAGCCCTGAGAGGCTCGTGGGATTGAACAAGGGCCATGAGTCTGAGCGCAAGGGAAACGGAAGCCCTGGACGTGTAGCGGCCACTGTTTTATCCACAGTCACTCAAGTCCTGGTTCTGGGAAGTGGGTAGTTGGAGAATTTTCACATGTTTAATGTCCCTCTTGCTGTAATTGATGTGTCCCCCCAGAGTTCATGTGTTGGAAATGTAACCCCAAATCCATCTGTTAATGGTATTTGGAGTTGGAGCCATTGGGAGGTAATTAGAGTTTGACCAGGTCAGGAGGACAGTGCTGCCATTGGGGCGTTTGTGGCTTTACAAGGAGAGGAAGAAAGACTGGGTCATCTACTTGCTGTGCCTGTCAGAAATGCTGTCCACCACAACATGGCAGGAAGGCCCTCGCCAAATGCTCTCGGACTTCCCAGCCTCTGGAGCAACAAGCTAAGTAAACCTCTGTCCTTTTTAGATTACACAGCCTGCAGTACTCAGTTACAGCCACAGAAAGCGGATTAGGACACCCGCCATCCAAAAGCTCATGGGTCCCTCACAGGGTTGGACTGCCTCACAGGGTGGCCACACATGGCCGTGGTACTGTGTGAAGTCTCTGGCGAGTTTCTTTCCTCCCAACACTTCTAGTGAGCTTCTCTGGTCTCGCATCACTGTTGGAAAGAAGAAAATGGCTCTGCTGAATGGACAGGAGTTAGACTTCTTTGTGAATGTCACCCAGCATCGTGGAAGGTACAAGTGGGTGGTAAACCCCATACTCCCCCACAGTGACAATAGCATCTCCTGGCAGCGTTATCCAGAAGCCAGCCTGAGTCAACAGAACCAGGCAATTCCACAATACACGTGATGTTCCAAGCATTTGAGTTAGGAGCTGGCTCTGGGCCTCGTCTGGCCAGGCCGAGTTGCAATGGCTGGGAGGTGTTGGGTGGATACGTGTAGCCATATGCACATAGTTGCAGACCATCAGAGAAAGGAAATGTTGTGCCAGCCCTAAAGACCAGTGATCCGTAGGCTGCCATCTCCTGCCAACCACCCCTCGCCCAGTGGAGGAGACTCTGGTGATCACAGAATTACACCCACCAAGATAAGGGACAGTTCAACCTGATCGCGTGTGTGTCACACAGCACTTACTCTGGAGATAGCTATTTCGTTGGCTCTGAGAAAACAGAGGGGCCCTGGTAGATATTCCTGAATAAAATAATTCATTCTTTTCTTGGCATCCAGCAAAAGGCACACTCAGTAGCCACTTAACACAATTATTTTCTCCCATGGGAGGACCCAACCTATGAGGTTCTCCTCCAGACAGGGACTCTATCCCCAGGGGACCTCTGGGGAAGACCCATAAGAAGGCGCCAGAGATCAACGTGTGACATCTGAAAGGGATCAGTGGAGGTGATCCCCGTCTACGTTCTACACCATGATTCTGAGCCCAGGAAGTTCTTTCCTGAATGGTGAGAGGGAGGGACACTCTAACCGCCAGTAACTTGCAGCATGGAGTCATCATGGGACCTTTTATTACAAGGGAACATTTATAGACTGAAATGCCAGGTTTTCGGTGTTTACCTGGGTGAGTCTGACAAATGTATCTACCACAACGACCAACACACCAGTCAAGATGTGAAATATTTTCATCGCCCCAGAAAGTTCCCATGAGCTCCCAGTCTGTGACAAGAGATCCATCTTGGTGCTCATTGAGCTCCATAAAATATAATTCTCCAGTGTATCAGTTAGTTAGAGCTCACTAGAGGAATAGATTTAATATAATATATGTAGAATTTACAAAGTAGGCTTAGAATGGCGGCCTGCAGAGTCAGGGCTGGATGAAGCCAAAGGGTCATCTGCGCTCTAGAGAGTTGGAGGATCCAGTTAAAGTTGAGGCCTGAAACTCACCACAGAGTCCAGTGCAAGCCCCTATCAGAAAGCCAAAGAGTGTGCGTGGAAAGGCTGAAGAGTCTGCTGGAAGCCGGAAGGAAGTGGAGAGAACGTCCAAAGGTGGCGGTGCAGATCGGAGCTCCTCTGAAGAAGCAGAAGTAAGACTTCCTTTGTACTCCATCCAGGCTACGAGCCTTTGGGTTGGTGCGACCCCCACCCAGGGTAGGTCTTCCCTCTTCATTCGGGGCTTATAAGTCAATCATCCAGGCACACCCTAGACTGCGCTCCATTAATCTGCTGGGCATTTCTTAATCCATTCAAGTTGACACCAGAGGGACTATCACATCCGGTATGGACTTTTTGTTTAATCTGCTCCTTCTTCTTGCCAAGCAACCCGTTGTATGGCTGCACCACGGCCTGCTTATCCATTCTCCTGGTGACAGATGCCTGTGTTGTCTGCAGTTTGGGGCTAAAACTAAGAATACCACCATGATCGTTCTTGTGTAGGTCTCCAAGGATAGATGTCTTCATCTCTCAGGGGAGACATCTAAAGGTGGGAGCATGTCAGGATTTCTAAAGGAGCCTTAGAAGTGTGACCTCCCACATGACCCAGACAGTTCTGTTCATTCCATGTGGACACTGGCATTGAAAGATAATCCCAATGCCAGTCAAGAGCCTCCAAACCACTCTCTGGCCAAGGAGGTTTATAATCTCCATTCACACACAGTGCTCAGAATTTAATTAACTCTATTGAGGAACACGACACCAGGACCCGCTTATTGCTGCTGTAACATTGAGGGGTTTATGACCAGATATTAAAACCGAAGCCATAAGGAGACTGGCATGGAGCCAGACAAATCTGCAGCAAGAAGAGTAAAGATGCGTTGAAAATAAAATTTAATTTTCCAGCTGCGGTTATGAGCAAGTCCTCCCCCGGCTTCACTGTGGGGTCACAGCCTAACAGATGAGGCAGGAAACCAGGATGGCAGCAGAGCCCCAGTGAGCAGCGGACCGGGGAAGATTTAGCATCCCTGAGTGTGGCTGGGGCAGTGGCCAGAGCACCCACAGGAAGGACTTTAGGTCTGCGTACTTTTTTGCATAAATCTTCATGGGCACCATCAAGGGATTACCTGGAACCTATTTAACTAAATTGCTTTCTGCCACAGGTTGGGAGCAGTAAGAATTAATTCCTACTCACCTGTAGTGAGGGTGTCACAGCCCAGCCAAGCCTGGTTTGGGAGGCAAAGCCTATGGAGGGTTGAATGTGTGACCACTTCAAGGCCCACCATGACTGGCTGCAGCCTGGCCCCTGGGCCCCTCTCCCACTGGCTTTACCACTATAACATGGGGATGCCTGCCTAGCATGACACAGGGGCAGCCACAGTGGTGATGGCTGTGGTGGTCAGGCTGAATCTATCTGTATGAGACCTTTCAATGAAGACCAAGATTAATGATGCTTGATATGAAAACCGACTGTGGAAATCCACAAGCAGGTGGTAGTACTTGGGGATTCTGCGCCCCTCGCCATTCACCTCTAAGAATCTGCAGGTTTTCTTGCAAGCTAAAGACTTGAAGGCCCAGACCCTGCACAGTGACTTTCCTGGTCCCCTCTGGTCATCCCAGTGGGCCTCAACTCCTTTCAGAATTCCTAAATAGGGTAATAGGGCCATAGGCAGGAATACTGTGCTTAGTAGGAAATGTAGGAGTGTGTCATGAGAATGGACTGGCCACATCTACAGAATGTTGGAAATCATGTTTCCAAAAGTGTGAACAACCCAACAGCCATCAACTGAATAGATAAATAAAATGTAGTGTAGTCATGCAGTAGAATATTACTCAGCGATAAAAAGGCATGAAGTACTAACACATACCACAACATGGATGAGCCTTACAAACATTCTGCTCAGTTAGAGGAGCCAGACAATAAGGACCATATATTGTGTGTTTCCTCATGTATGAAATGTGCAGAATAACCACCTCTGTAGAGAAAGAGATAAGTGGACAGTTTCCTTGGTCTGAGGTGGTAGGGGATGTGCCAGTTAATCTCAGTTGTCATATTGACTGGGTTAAGCAACTCCTGGAGAGGTGATTGGACCATGGATTAATCTACTGGTGTTTGCAGCTGAATGTGTTGTTGGAGGTGGGGCCCAGGTGGAAGAGGTGGGTCACAGGGGCATGCCTAGGAGGGTGTGTGTCTTATGGATGCTCTTCCTCTGTGCTCCACTGCTGGCCACCCTGAAGTAAACAGCTCTGCTCCCCAACACCCTTCTACCATGATTTTCCTGCTTTGCAGGCAGCTAACCATGGACTGAAACCTCTGAAACCATGAGCCAAATAAACCTCTCCTCCTTAAATTGTGTCACGTATTTTGTCCCAGCAATGGGAAAGCTGACCAGTACAGAGACGTTGGAGAGTGAATGCTGAGGATGTGGGATTTATATTTTAGGTAATAATAATGTTCTACATTGATTAAAGTGATGGACACACAGTGCTATGACTACGCTAAAAACCATGGAATTCTACACTTCAAATGGATGAATTGTGTAGTATGTGAATGGCATCTCAATAAAACTATTTAAAATACTAATTGAATCCACATAACCAGTTCACTATCCTCTGCATTTGGGAATGGGAACTGCAGCAGTGAGGTTAGGGGCCACAGGGCCCCACTTCCAGCCCAGCCTCCACCCAGTCAGTTCCCCATCTGCACAAGCTCCACATGTCTCCCATGCACCCAAGAAATGCAGCACTGATTGAGTTAGTGAGTGAAAACAATGTTAGTTCCATTCCTTGTGTTGTCATATATCAAAATAAGCTCCAGATGGTCTAACAAGTTAAATATACAAACCGAGGCAGTCAACTGGAAAGGAACATGGGGAGGCTGCTGTGCTTTGGATCTGGAAGTTCCCCAAAGGCCACATGCTGGGCACTTGGCTGCCAGCTGATGAGCTTTGGAAGGTGATTGGATGATGAAAGCTCTCACCTCAGCAGTGGATGAATCCATTGCTGGAGTCACAGTTGGATGGCATTATTGGGGATGTTGGACTCGTAGGAGATGAGGCCCAGTTGAAGAGAGTGGGTCATGGGTATATGACCTTTTTTGGCGAGGGTGCTGGGGATCAAACTCAGGGCCTTGCACTTGCTAAGCAAGCACTCTACCACTGAGCTAAATCCCCAACCCCATGAGTGTATGACTTTGAGGACCATGTCTGGTCTCCAGCCCTTTCCTCTCAGGCTCTCTCACCCTTCCTACTTCCTGGCTGCCATGAGGTGAGCAGTTTTCCTCCCCATGCCCTTCCACCATGATGCTTCTGCCTCACCTTAAGCAATGGAGCTGGCCAACCATGGACTGAAACCTCAGAAACTGTGAGCCAAAATCAACCATTTTCCCCTTTAAATTATTTCTATCATGTAATTTGTCACAGAGACAGAAAGCTAATACAAAGGCTCAAGATAGAAAATATTTTCTGGGCATAAAACAAGAAATAACAGTAGTGACTAGAGAAATCATTCAGGGACACTAAAACTAGAAAACAACAAATTAAAAGTGGAAAGACAGACTTGGAAGAAATACAGGCAAATGCATAGAAGATTGTGGCTTTGAAAGCAAGTTCTAAAGCTAGGAAAATACACAGCTAGCCAACAGTTATGGTTTGGACCTTAAATGTTCCCCAAACCCCCATATGCTCAAGGCTTGGTCACCAGCCTGTGGCGCTCCTGGGAGGTGGTGAGACCTTTAAGAGGTGGGGCCTAGTGAGAGGATGTTAGATCATTTGGGACATGGCCTTGAAGTGAATCTTGGGACCCTGGGTCCTTCTTGTCTTCTTTTTGCTTCCCAGCTGCCATGAGGTGAGCATTTACTTTTGCCATGCTCTTCTGCCATGATGTTCTGCCCCGCCACAGCCCCAAAACCATGGAGCCAAGCAACCGCAGACTGGACGTTCTAAAATCGTAAGCAAAAACAAGTATTTCCTCTTTCAAATTGTTTTCCTTGTGTATTTTATTATATAAAATATTGTATTCATTAATAATAAAAATGTAAATTAATGCAAAAGTGATGTTCATACATCAGATTGTTGAGGCTTTAAAACAACATAGCACACAGGAGAAGTGCTGTGAAATGACACTCAACTTCGCTGTGCATAGAAGAGAGAAATCCCAAAATATTTCTCAAGCACATTTGAGAGTAAGCATCCAAAACTCACATAAAGTTCACACCTTTGACTGAGGGGCTTCATTGGGCAATTCATCCTCTAGTAGCAATTAAATGAACACACACAGATTTATATGCAGACCATAATTTGTAACAGCCAGAAATGGGGACCCTCCTACATATGTAAAAATAAGCAAACAGTTAAACAGACCATGATAAATTATATGTATCAATTAAAAAGCTACTGGCTGGGAACAGGGAAATGTAAGAAATGAAGCATTAGCAGCATACAAAATCATAAGTACCATAGATCTTAATTCAGAAATAAATAAATATACAGACACATGCAGAGAAAAAACTACTGCAAGTGCCTGGCATATAGTAAGCACTGGATTAATATGATAGAATGTTAGAAAATGAAGCTGAAAGAAATGTACCAAAATACAAACACTGCCCCCTTGGGAGGTGTGATTTGGGTAATATTTATTTTGCCCATGATTCTGTGCATTATCTAACTTCTCTAAAGTCCACACGAATTACCCTCATAGCCAGAAAATAACATTAAGTAAATCTTAAAATGTTATAGAGATGGCAAGTGAGATCAAGACAGAAAACTCGCCATCATAGTTAACAAGCAGGTGAAGACGAGCAATCAAATAAAAATCCAGATTGAACACACGTGGGAGCAGAGGGGTTGGGAGGCAGACATAGGAACCAAGCTTTCTCCCACTGTCTGTACCCTTTAGCTTCATAACGAAAGAGTTTAGAGTTAATTTTCAGTTCATTGTCTCTGCATGAAATAAAAGCCCAAACGGCTGCCCAGAATAAAAGCATTTTAGTGGGTTTTTGTTATATTTTGATTCCCAGGCAATAACCCACCATCCCTTCCATAAGCAGGTTATCGCTGCTGGCTCGTAACAGGTGGGAAATCACGGGTGTTTATCAAAAACTGCAAGATCCCTTCAGAGGCAAGCGTGTCCCCGCGCACACCACAGGCAGGTGCGGGTTCTTGAAGGCCGCTTGCCTCCTGTGTGAATCTCTCGTCCTCCGCATTCGCATTTGGCTGTGCGGAATCCCAGATAGCTTCATACCTTTGGCCACCAGTGTAATCACAGCAAGCGCATGAGGCCGTGGCAGTCCTTAATAATGCACAAAATGACCCAAATTTCTGGAGAGCGGGGATATAAAAGCGGAACACTGAAACGCCACCACCCTCTCCGTTTGAGAGCCAGGCTGTCGCGTTCTCTCCCCATAAGAGCTGAAACGACCCGGCGAGCAGCTGAGGCACCAGTAATAAAGAAGATTTGGGGTCGCTTCTGAGCCAAGCAAAATAATGTGATTCGTATTAACCACCTGCATTATGAACCCAGAGCCATTCTATCTGCTTTATCCCAACACCTACTCCAGATCTTTTTCTCTCCGCCACTCAGATTTACATTTATGGGCCTAAAACTGTGGTTCCAAATGCTAAGTATTTGGCAAAATGCAAAATAACTTGGTAACCATAGTAGCTTTCCAATGAGAGGCTGCGCAAAGGTACGCAGCCCAGGCGTGGCTGGTAAGATACAATCCCCAGCTGGCATTTCGCCCCACCTAGGCTCCCTTAGTCCCCCCAAAGGGGTTGAGGATTGGCTTGTGACCCCTTGACAAGGTCACATTTTCTCACTGCTCCAGATTGTATTCATGGCCCTGGAGATCAGGACTTGAAAACAGATTAGACAGAAATAAAAATATTGGTGCCAACTCAAGGGTCCCCTGTGTCATCTTGCACACATTCCCCTGGAGGAGCCCTGTACGGGACCTGAACCTGCAGAATAGCACACTCTGTGGGTGTTGCCCGCTCCCTCCTCCCACATCTGGCTGCCCCCGCCCATTGGCATCATCTGTTCATCCCAAGGCTGCTTCAGGAGACACTGCCTAGGAGCTGGGTGCCACCCCTGCACTGGGACATGTCCTCAGGACATAGAGAGGTCTCCATTCTCTGTGAAAATGAAGAGACTCCACGCGGGGACCAAAACAGTGCAGGTGACAGTCTTCTGGGGATGTGGGCATCTCATAAATGTGAAGAAGTTTCAGGAGGTTCAATAGAACATGCTGCCTCCCTTTCAGTATACATCCATGTCCCCATTTGCAGTAGTTTACTATGCTAGTTCATGGATAAGAAGTAGCTCTGTGCCTTTCTGGGCTGGGTGGAACTGGTCCCCCGCCGGGGCGCCCTTTGCACAGATCACAGTGAAACAGCTCCCCGGTGCACCAAGACAGCCCTAAGAACACCTCCATCCTTCGGGGGGCATCTGTGTCCCTGGCTGCAGCTAAGGGTAGCATCTTTAACAGGGAATTGAGGGGGGATTCAGAATCTGTGCCGTAGACCTACTGGCTCTCATTCGAGTTAATGCAAGCTTCATTGACAGGAGACGTTGGGCCAACAACAACATGACATGCCCCAAAGCATGAGCTCACCCCAGAAAGTTACAGCCTCTCCACACATAGGAACTCTGACATGGCACCCATCACGGCCTTTTCACAACAGCAGCTATTGACATCAGTTGCCGGTGCAAGCAGAGATGTTAGCAGTGGCCACAGTAAAGAGACCCTGTAAACCAACCAGAATCCTGTGCTGATCCATGTTTGGTTTGGTTGGGTTTGGTTTGGTTTGGCAATAATAGGGATTGAATGGAGGGCCTTCACAGTGAGCCTGTCTCTAGCCCTTTTTTATTTTTGTTTTGAGACGGGGTCTCACTAAGTGGACCAGGCTGAGCTCAAACTTGTAATCCTCCTGCTTCAGCCTCCTGGAGTGCTGGGATTACAGATATGTGCCATCATGCCCAGCTTTTTAAAAACAGCTTTAATGAGATACAATGAACATGCCAAGCAATTCAGCATTTAAAGTATACGATTCAATGGTTTTTAGTATATCCGCAGTTTTGCAGTCATCAACAAATCTCTTTTCAGGGTGGTTTCAGCACTCTGGAAAGAGACCCTGTGTCCATTTGATATCACTGTCCACATCCCTGCCTCCCTGGTCATAGGCAACCGAATATCTACTTCCTCTCTCTACAGATTCGCTTGCTCTAGGCTTTGCATATAAACAGGACCATACAATATGTGGGATTTTGTAACTAGCTTCTTTCATTTAGCATAATGTGTTTGAGGTTTATCCATATTGTGGTATGTTTCAGGACTTCATTCCATTTTGTTGCTGAAAAATATTTCATCATATGAATATAGTGCATACTGTTCAACGTTTCCTCCCTGGATGTACATTTGGGCCGCCTCCACCTTCTAGCTATTACCAGTGAGGCTGCTGAGAGCTGTGCTGAGCAAGCTTTTGTGTCTTCATTTCTGCAGGCTTTGTGTCTAGGAGTTGAGCTGCTGGACTGGAGGTAACTCTATGTTTAGCATCTTGAGGAAGTGCTAGCGTGTTTGCAGGGGAGGGGGACGTGCTTGGAATCTAACTCAGGGCCTTGCTCTTTGCTCTACCACTTGAGCTAAATCCCCATCCCCCGGCCAAGGTAATCATTTTACATTCCCACCAGCATTGCCTAAGGGCCCGGATTTCTTCAACTCGTTGCCAGCCTCTCTTCTCTTCTCTTCTGTTCTGCCCTTCTGTTCAGTGCCATCTAGCGGGTGGGAAGTGGAATCTCCTTGTGGTTTGGGTTTACACTTCCCCCAGGAAAGGACAACAAAGTGGCTTTTCCTGTGCTTTCCCTCTACATTTAGATTTTCTTTAGAAAAATATCTGTTCAGATCCTTTGCTCATTTTTTTTCAAAATGGAATGATAAGAATTTTTATATATTTAGATAGAATCAGATGTAAATTTTCTCAGTTCATGGGTAACTTTTTCACTTCAAAATTTTAAGTGCAAAATATTTAATCACAGTGAAGTCAAATTTGTCTACTTTTCTTTTCATTGCTTGTGCTCTTGGTGCCATCTCTGAGAAGACTCGGCCTAACCCAATGTGGTGAAGATTTGCCCTGTGTTTTCTTCTACAAGGCAAGTTTGTTTTATCTTATTTTGCTTTTTGTTTTGCTTTGTTATTGTTGTTTACAGTGCAGAGGATTGAATGCAGGGCCTTCAAACTGAGATACAACCCCAGTCTGTTTTTATTTTATTTTAAGAGAGGGTCTCCCAAAGATGCTAAATTGCCCAGGCTGGGCTGAAACTTTCAGTCCTCCTGCCTCAGCCTCCAGGAGTCCTGGGATTACAGACATGCACAGCCATGCCTGGACCCAGCAGTTTCATTATAGTTTTGGCTCTTGCCTTTAGGTCTCTGGTCTGTGATCCATTTGAATTAACTTTTGTGTATGATGTGAGAATCGGTCCACTTCATTCCTTCCCATGTGGCTCTTCAGCTGGCCCAGTGTCGTTTATTAAAGAGACTTCTTTCCCACTGAGTTGTCGCCTCACCCTTTTCAAAAACCAGCTGACCACAAGCCTGAGTCTATTTGCAGACTCTCAATTCCATCCCCTTGATCTGCGTGTCTGCCCTTATTTCAGTACAGAGTTATCTGATTACTGCAGCTTTGTGCTCGGCTTAGAATTTGAGAAGTGTTAGTGTTTGCTTTTATTCTTCCTTTTCAAGAGTGCTTTGGTCCCTTGGGATCTCTTGAGTTTTTCTTATGAATTTTAGTGTCAGTGTGTTAATATGGGAAAACAAGCTGTCTGGGATTCTGATTCAGGGGTTGGACCAAATCTCTGGATCCACTGGGGAGTAAGAACTTCATCCTCCGGTCCACACCCACCGGATGTCTCCTGCTCATTCATTGCCTTCTTCTACTGTTGCTTTCAACAATGCTTTGGAGCTTAAAGTGTCTGAGTTTTGCACTTCTTTCATTAAATTTATTCCTAAGTATTTTCTTCTTTTTAATAAGACTGAAAAATGAGTTGTTTTTCCTGGTTGTATTTTAGTATTTTCTCAATTTCATTTTTACCTACAAAGGGAAGCTTCATTACCATGGTCTAAATCTTATTCTCTGTGCATATCTTCATCTAATTTTGCTTTGTTTATTTTTGTGGTACTGGGACTTGAACCCAGGGCCTTCAAACTAAGATACAGTCTCAATCCGTTTTTATTTTATTTTGAGAGAGGGTCTCCCAAAGTTGCTCAATTGCCCAGGCTGGGCTCCAACTTTCAACCCTCCTGCCTCAGCTCCCAGGGTACTGAGAATACAGGTGTACACCACCAAAAGAAACTTAATTTAGTTTCATTAGAAAGGATTATTCCAATTCTTTGACATGAATTAAAAGACACCAGCAGTTGGGCATGGTGGTGCACACCTGTAATCTCGGCACTATGGGAGGCTGAGTCAGGATGACCACAAGTTTAAGCCTAGCCTGTGCAATTTAGCAGGAACATGTCTCAAAAAAAAAAACAGTTAAGAAGAGTGTAGCTCAATGCAAAAGCCCTGGGTTCAACCCCTAGTACCAAGAGGGGAAACCAAAAAGAGAGAGAGAGAGACCCCAGCGCACACAGGTGGGACACACTGCAGGATGCCCTGTGACGCCCACCCGGCTGCTCGCAGACACCAGGAGGCCGATGTGGGCTCCGAAGTCCTGGTCTCCCTCAGAAGCAGAGCTCACAGGGCAGGAGGTTGTGCACTGCACAGCCAAACGTCAGACAGTGGTTCTTGGGATGTTACTACTCTGTGGGTGCTTTTGTCACCCAAAACTCTCTATTGAAATCCTCACCCTGCAGGTGATGGTCACAGGAGACCGCACCGTCAGGAGGAGACAAGGTCACGCAGGCGGAGCCCTGCCATGTGATTAGTGTCCTTGTAAAAGAGGACATTTCTTCCACCACGTGAGTGCACAGGAGCTAGTGCCCTCTGCGGCCCAGGAAGCGGCCCTCCCTGTCACCATCACCAACTCGGTGTCCACGGCAGCTCCATCCCGGAGCCCAGCCCGGATCCCAGCCCGGAGCGGTGGCAGGTGGGATCCTGTTTGCCCCGCTGCCAGGACAGACAGAGGGCCGCGGCTTGGTGTCTCCCGTGCCGCCCGTGACCGCTTCCTCCCCGCTGACGTCGTCGTAGGATAGGTGACGGGGTTCAGGGCAGGTTCCTAGGTTCGCCTGCTGGGTGATGAGCAAAGAACTGGACGTGGGGCGCAACGGCAAGGAAGAAGCAGCTCCATTTATTACGGCGACAGTAGGCTCCGAGTGAGCAGGCTTCTAAAGGAACATGTCACGTCCCAAGCACTGAGGGCGATGGGTTTGGGAATTTAAAATGTCGCCCCGCTCCCGGGTCCCTCCCACTGGGTCTTCCAGAGTGACGGGCAGCGTGACTGACGGGGGCCGAGCCAGGTCGGCAGCGCCTGCTGCACATGTCCTGTCCCGGGAGCTGCTCTTACAGTTTGATGCACGAGCTGCAGTCCGTATGCGTGAAGCTGCAAGGAGCCAGGCGAAGAGAGGTTCCCGTGGGCCTCTCCTGCAGGTCCGACGTGCACACGTCCTGCTTGGGATTTCGGAGTTTTCCAGGGCAGTCTCGGGCATCTTTGGTTTTCTTATCTCCGCCTCCAAGTAGTAAACCTGGCGTTGCTCCGTTTCGGGTGAGTGGAGGGAGCGGCCCCATGGCCCCACCTGTATCATTATTATTATCGGTGGCCAAGATGCCTGAAGTCCAGGAAGGGGGGGACAGGGAGTCCCAGCCAGCATCTGTCGTCTGTCCCCACCCTGGGCAGTTTCTCATGGAAGAGCTGGAGTCTGAGGCCCCCAGCACCGAGTTTCTTGGTGCCCCAGAGTGTGGGTGTCAGTGTGGACCTTCAGCTTCTCGAAAGATGCTGGACCCGAAGCTGATTCAGAGCCAACAAAGTGACTTTAGATATGACCAGCTGGGAGGGTGCACAAACCTCTGTCCCCACCCAGCTGTGGCCCCCAGGGACACCCAGCCGTCTGGGTCCCACCCGAAGCCCCAGAACCTAGCAGGTTTCTAGGAGAAGGGATAAAGTCACCAAGATGCCCCCGGCTGTGCTCCATGAGCCAGGCCAGGATGTGGACTCAGAGACGAATTTAATTTGAGGATAATAAAGACTCAGGCTTTTCTAGCTCGCCAAGCTATGGATGGAGATTCCTGGCCACACGTGCCCAGTAATAAATAGCAAACAGAGATATAACCCTCATAAAAAGAAGACTTTTTACCAAATATATGAGACTGCCAAAGCCAGGGAGTCTTAGTCAGCCAAATGATTACAGCTGAAGTTTTATTTCTAAGTGACTTTTTAGCATTATGTTGTCACCTATAATAAGTAGCATTTCTTGTGCAAGTGCTAGAAGATCCTAATTGGGCCTGGAGAAGGAATTTTTCACACATTTCAAGAAGGAAGGGACGAGCGGCACATGCGGTTACACTAATGGTTTCATTTTTTAAGACACTGAGTATTGTTTATGTGATGTTCTTATTTTATTGCCTGCAGACTAGCAATCGCTCACTCCCATAGAAAGCCGAGTTCGGGCCGCATGTCTCTTCTCCTGGCGGCTCTGGGCCTCTAAAACTGCCTTTCCTCTCCCCTGCTGAGGTCAGTAACCACCTCTGATGTGGTTCTTACTGGATCAGCTTTCTGTGAGCCATCTTTTCCTCTCTCCCCACGTTCATTATATCTCCAAATGAATGCTGAGCTGAACAGCAGCGCTGATTCCAATAGCAGAAAAGTGTGCTTCTCTTCCTCCACCAGCCCCTCACCTGGCCTCTCAGCTCCTGCCTGCCCACCTGCCTGGGCTTGAGCACAATCCTTTTGGTCCTTTTGCTGGGCAGGGTGGAGACGAGGAGAGCACTTCCTTTCCAGACTTCAAAATTGTCCTTCCCACTACATCTCTGCTAAATTTCTCTCTTCTGTTTTCTGGGATTTTTTTTTTTTTTTTTTTTTTTTTGTAGTACTAGGGATTGACACCAGGGCCTTCACACTGAACTACATCCCCGACCCTTTTAATTTTTTACTTTGAGACAGGTTCACATTAAGTTACCTGGGTTGGGCATGAACTTGGCCATCCTCCTGCCTCAGCCTCCCAGAGTGCTGGGATTAGAGGCAGGCACCGCCATGGCACAAGCTTTGTTTTCTATTAATATTCGTTAATGAAACAAAGGTCATCAAGTGGGTCAAGAATGGTGCTCATGGGCTTTGACTCTGTGGAAATGAATGTCACGTCTGTTGTCCTGGTCACAGGGAAGGCTGAATCAATGAAATTCACACACGAACACCGACCTGCGTGGTCACAGCACAGGTATGAGGTGTGATCAAAATATATGATGAATGTTTGATTTTTAAAAGTACTAGAGTAAAAGACACATTGCCATGAATCCCCTTCAAAATCCTCTCCCAGGCTTCAAACATACTCGTCCCATTGTTCTTAGTGCTTTCTGCAGCAGCTCTGGAAGTCCTCTTTCCTGAGTGTCTTCACCAGTGCGATCAAAATAATCCAGGGAAGGCTGCTGCCGAGTGCCACCCAACAGAAAGGCAGGCTCGTAAAAACCCAACAGTGAGTCCTCATCCACCTAATTCACCCAGGCTGGCAGCTGGCTCTCTTTTAAAGTCAAAACAACCATGGGGGAAACCTTTTGAATCTATTCAGGACATCAGGGCAGCCAGGACGGTGCAACTAAAAACACACCTCAAAGAGGACTTCCGGCTGCTGCAGAAAGTGACAGAATGATGAGATGAGCGTGATCAAAGTGAGGGGGAGGATCTTGAGGGGGATCAATGTCAACGGGCCTTTTACTATAACAATTTTTAAAAATTTGAACATTTGCCGTATTGTCCCATCACATCTTACAGTGACATGTCCTTCTACTTCTTTTATAATTGTATTTCTGAGCTAGGGGTGGTGGTGTCTGCCTGTGATCCCAGCACTCTGGGAGGCTGAAGCAGGAGGATCACAAATTCAAGATCAGCCTAAGCCACTCAGGCTGAGTTAGTGAGACCCTGTCTCAAAGTAAAGAAGGGCTGGGGGTGTGGCTCAGTGCAGAGGCCCTGGATTCAATCTCCAGTACTGCAAAAGAAAAAACATTATAATAATATTTCCGTCTTTTGAGGCTCACCCCAGGTAAACTATGAAGTAGGACACTCCTTCTGTAGCCCAAAATCCTCATCGCCACAGCATCTTACCAGCCTGTAATGAGAATCTACAGTCGATTCTCATTATTTCCAATAATTACATCTATAAAGTCCCGTGGACACTAGTTATTGAATCCTGAGTCATCGTTCCTAGGAGAACCCAGAGTTACAGTCTTGTGAGCTGCTGGGGGCAACAATTTCCTCAGCCGATCAATAGGTGGTCTCGTTTTCTGTTTCTGTCTAAACACACCTTACATATCACACGCCATTAGTCTGTTTCCGTGGGACTCGTGGCCCACAGGACATTCATGGAGGTCCGCGTTCTCTGCACGGAGCCGAGCTCGGGGACCCGGCTGTACCCAGCATGCACTTGTGTCACATGAGGCAGCGAAGCCAGCAGAAAGCACACAGATGTCAAGGCTGTGGCACTGGATAGACAGAAAAGGTCGCTACCACGCAGCCCGGGAGCCAAGAGGGCAGAGCGTGGCCTTGTCCAGTCTCAGCAGTGATGTGCACTCAGGTGATGGGGAGGTACCATCTCTGCAGGTGATAGGGAGGTACCATCTCTGCAGGTATTTGCATCACTTCCCACAACAGCCCGTGAGTACTGACTTGGGGACGCCAGCCAGCAAACGCACAAGTGCTGAGTCCAAAACCTTCTTGTCCTAAACCTGCTCGCAAACCTCCCTGTGGCCCCATCTCTCATGACCGCTCCGTCTGTCCCCACGTCCATGTGCTGCAGCCACCAGGGCAGACCAGGTGACCTCACGGTCAGGGATGGTCCCACATTGCTGGGAACACTGGGAGCGGAGCATCAGAAGCATCGTGTGCGGCAGGTCAGGCACCCTGAGCCTCTCCTTCTCCCGGTACCCTCACAGTGTTGTCCCTCCATGCATCTGTCCTGATGGCCTCTCCTTACAGGGACCCAGTCGGACTGGATCAGCACTGCCCCGAGACCCCATTTCATCTTGATGGCCCCGACAGGCCCCACCAGGCCCTGCCTCCCAAGCATGGCCACACTCTGTGGTGACAGGGCTGGGATTTAACACACAAAATCTGGTGACCTGTCTAGCCCTGCTAGTCCATGGACTGTGACAACTAAGCCCACATGGGTTCCCTGTCTCCATGTAAGATGTCAGGACTCCAAGCGTTCCCCTCCCAGAGCTTCTATGTTGCACTTCAAATAGGAAAAGAGGAGCATCCTTCTCGCCACAGAGGTTGGCACCAACCAGTAGGCTTACAGTCTGGATGGAATAGAAAGGGACAGATGGAAGACAGGCTTCCTGTTTCCTGCCTGCTCTGCCATGGACTGTTTCTCCTCTGCATTGTCTCTCTGCCAGGCCACCCTACTTTGAAACCAGCTGACTATTGACTGAAACCTCTACAAAGTGTGAGCCAAAATAAACCTTTCCTTCTTTAATTTGTGGGTGTTGGGTGTTTTAACTCAGCAACGAGGAAAGTAACTAAGACAGATCTCAAGTTCAAGCTCAGCCTGGACATTTTAGTGACTTAGCAAGACCCTGTCTCAAAATGAAAATTAAAAACAGTCTGTGGAGATAGCTCAGTGCAGAGACCCTGGGTTCCATCCCCAGTATGGAGGAAAGAATCGCTAGTCAGATGATAGCACTGCTGGGCTCTCTGTTTACCTTATACATCTCTACGCTACCTGCACACACACATACATACACACACACACACTCATACACACATGCACGCCTCACTCTTTCCTCCGTGTCCTCAGTCCAATGCTCCCATTCATTCAGTCCAGCCAGCCACATTGTCCCCTCATTGTCCTTCCCGTGCCGCAGGCCTGTCCCTTCCTCAGGCTGTGTCTCCACAGAATGTCCTTGCTCTGGGTTCTGCAGGGTTCAACCTCTCTCCCAAGTTTTGCTCAAACATCCCTTTCCCCATGAGGTCCCAGCTGACCACTTGCTCAGAACATCAGCACTTCCCTCGGCCTTCCTGATTTTCCTTACTCTGCTTCTTTTCTTTTCTATTTACTACAGTTATTATTATTTTCTTTACTTATCGCCTTCTTTCGCGCGGAGCCCTTTATTTATGTGGCAGTGTGTTGTTTATCATCTGTGTCGCCCCAGAACATAAACTCCAGGCCAGCAGGATGTTTTACTCCGCTCACTGTCTGATATATCACCCAGAAAAGTGCCAGATGCAGAATAGGTGCTCAATAAATATTTGTCGAACGAAAAAGTGAAATAAAAAAGGGTGGATGCCCTCTTTCACAACCTAGTGCCTTTGCTGAGATCACAAAATAAATGAAATCTGCAGTCATCAAAGCTGCATGCCCATGGGTAGCATTTTGAAATATGAAGAGATTCAACTTTGCTAAAACAGTTGTCGTTTGGGGGTCTTATCAGCTACATTTAGAAAATTCCCTGCTTTGGAGAACACAGCTGATCGCTTCACTGAGAACAGGAGAATTTCTCTCCCGCACCTGGACTGAGATAATTGTAAAGGCCACACTGAGAACATCTGTATCCCGCCCACAGACAGATAAGGTCCTGCCACCATGACAAATGACCCCAAGATGTCAGTGGCCATCCCATGTCCCTGGGGAGCTCAGTGACCTTCAGCAGCTGTCTCTGGATGATGGCTCCTCCATCGTGGTCACCTGGACAGGTGAGTGCTGCCCCCTGGTGGGGATGTGGTTCACTTCAGCTCTGTTCCATTGGCTGTGGTCAGTCACCTGACCACACCTGCCCCAAGGGATTGTGGGCCAGAAAGGGGGAGGGCCAGAGGTACTGATATGCCTCATCACAGAGCCCAGCAGCAGTGAATCTGAGTCTTTCACAGGGTTAGAACTCTGTTCAAATCGTGTGTCACTTTTTGTAATGAATGGTTGCTTTTGTTCTTATTGTCTGCTAAAGACTCTTTGTACAATCACAGAGGAAGCCTTTTGCTCCTAAATCGGATGCCAGCATTGTGGTGCAATTTGCTGTTTGACTTTGGATTTTGCTATCATGTTCTATCCCGTGTGGTGTTTAACATGTTCTTAAGCCTTTTTGTCTGGGGACAGAAAAGATACACAAGGAAGATGTGCAGCTCACAGAGGGACTATGGCAACACCCAGATTCACAGTGGGCCCCCGCCAATGCTCATCTTCTATTTATTCCAGTCTCAATCTCTTCCACCTCCCCGCAAAGCAACAACTCTCCTGGAACTTGCAGGTATGAATTTCTTGTGCTTCTTAATCAGTTTATCACCAGTGTGCACCACAGGACACGGCGGTCCTGTCTTGCTCTCTGGCACACTTGTCTGTGCCCCAGCATGCAAAAGAGCACATTTCGTCTTGTAAGTCTCATCAAATCTCAGGTGCCTTTTCCTTCCTTTTTCCTGACAGCTTATCTGGTGAATATCTGGGGGCTTTTTTTTTTGCTGATTTCGTCCCCTTGGTGCCATTGAGCATGTCACTGCAGCCTCTGTGTTTCCTGCCAACTGGGATCTGGACGCAGAGTTCTCTGCAGACTCCCCCTTGACCCCTTTGGCAAGTCCTGGGGTGGTGTTTTGTGTCGCCCCACCCAGGCCCGTGTTGAACAGTGGTGGCAAGCGCGGACATCATTATGGTGCTGCTGATTTTAGTGCAAAGGGGTCTGAGTTCCTGCCACCAGGAACGACACTGGAATGGGATGCGGTGACACACACCTGTTATCACAGTTACTCAGGAGGCTGAGAGAGGAAGAATGCAGGATCAAGCCCAAGATGGGCAGCTTAGCAAGGGCCTGTCTCAAAATTTTAAAACAATGATTAAAAATAAGGATGTAGCTCAGTGTTCAGGCCCCAAGTTCAATCCCCAGTACCAAAAAAAGAAAAAAAAAGATGCTAGATTTTAAGCTGGGACAGATACGTTTTATCACGTATCCATATGTATAAGGCAGCACCATCCATCTGTTAATATTTCTCTCCATGCTTTTTTCAAAAATTAGAATGGATGTTAAAATTTTTCGAATACCTTTTAGCATAAAATGAAGATAAATTTTAATTTCCCTGTGAATTAAAGTATTAGAACTGTTCAGGTTGATTTATTCTTATGTTCCTCACATAATAACCAGTTGAATCACGACACATTTAAATGTTACTAGATTCATTAACTAATATGATGATTTTAGAATTTTGGCTTCTATATTCATGAATGGAACCGGAGCGTGAATAATTACTATTATTAGTAGTATTGTTAAGAGGGGGAGGGGAAATGTTATTTCTACTTTGCAATGTTTCCTTCTCTTTTTCATACTCTGGCTGGAGGAGATGCCCCTAATCGTGGCTCTACAAGGACTCACATGAATGATCTTTCTTAATTCTTTTGCCAAAATCATTGCTATGGGGAGCCTTTATGCTTTAGGATGGTTGGGCTGAGTATAAAAACGGGGTTCACACTTTATTTCCATGTGAATAATGTGAGGATTCATCTGTTTTTGTTTTGATGTTACCGTAAATCCGTCCTGGATTTTTTTTCTTCTATTTCCTCCCTCCTTCTCTCCTCTCTCCTCTCTTCTCCCCCTCTCTCACCCATGCCACATGACTGGCCTGCAGGATTTCTTCATCTCTGGAATTTAAAAACCAGCTAGGAATATCTCATTGTTAACAGCTCCACCTCACACAATGTACTCTCGTTACACCAGGTCGAATCTTCTCTTATTTCAAGTAAGTTTTCTTGAGTTGGATCTTCAAGTATTTCTTGTATTTCAGTCTGTTTTCCTTCTTCAGAGACAGTATCACATATGTGTAGCATCTCCATATATAGTTTCTATATTATTCACTCTGTTTTATTTTAAAATAGGCTGTTGAGGTTTTTTTTTTTCCTTTTTCCCCTTTCATTTCTCTCCTCCATGTCAGCGGTAAGCTACAATTTTATCATTTTAATTTTTGGCAGCATGCAACTCCATCTATATTTCTGAGGTAGTTTTTCTTCTTTCCTTACTTCCTTCTTGAGTTCTGTCAACCTTGTAATACTTTGTCATCTTTGTTTTTGTGATTTTGTTTGTACTGGGAATTGAACCTTCACAGTGAGCTACATCCTCAGGGTTTTTGTTTTTGTTTTTGTTTTTTTTACAATCTTGCTCTGAGACTCAGGCCGAGCTTGAACTTGCAATCCTCCTGCCTCAGCCTCCTAGAGTGCTGAGATTATAGATGTGTGCCATGGCTGGCTCATTCATTCTTTAAAAATTCATGATGCAGTGTTTGTTTGCAATTTTCATCTGAATTCCATAGTGCGGTGATTAAAATAATGCTCCCTTCCCTCCCCCAAGACAGCCATGTCCTAATCATGGAACCTGTGAATGTCTTATGTCACATAGCAGGAGACTATGTGGTGAAGATGGGATTAAGGTCACTAACCAAAAGACTTTATTACAGGGAGTTTACCTTGCAATACCAGGGGTGCAGGTCCAAAGTTTCCATAAGGGTCTTTCACTGTGGAAGGCAGAGAGTCCACACGATACTCAGTGATAATGTAAAGTGAGACTCACTCTACAGGCTATTGCTGCCTTTTCCCCCAGTACCAGGACTGAACCCAGGGCCTTCACACATCTCTAGTCCCCCTTTTTACTTTTTATCTTGAGACAGGGTCTTACTAAGTCACTGAGTTGCCCAGGCTGGGCTGGAACTCTATGATCTTGCTCTGAGACCCAGGCCAAGCTTGAACTTGCAATCCTCCTGCCTCAGCCTCCCAGAATGCTGGGATTGCAGGCCTGCACCTTTATGCTCAGTTTACCGCTGTCTATAAAGACGGAGAATGAAGCCACAAACCAAGGAATGCAGTGACCTCTGGAAGTGGGGAAAAAACAAAAACAGTTTCCCCTGTGCCTCCAAAAAGGAGTCCTGTCTGTGCCTACACCTGGATTACAGCCCATTTCAGACTTCTGATCTCCAGAGCCGTTAGATAATAAATTTGTGTTTTAAGACACTAAGTTTGTAGAAATTTGTTACTGCAGCAATAGGAAGCTCATACACATTGCAGAGGATCTGATGAGTATTCTTTGTCTGTTGATCAGTTTTGGTGCTATTTTTCTTGTTTGTTATTATTGTCATTGCTTTTTGTTTTGTTTTTGCAATACTGGGAATCAAACCTGGGAGGTGCCTTACCACTGAGCTACATCCCCACCTCTTTTTATTTTTTGTTTTGAGACAGGGTCTCACTAAGTTGCCCAGGTGAGACTCAAACTTGCTATCTTGATTGGACTCCTGATGAAGTTCATTTTTTTGGAGGCCTCGGCCTCCCCAGTAGCTGCAGTTACAGGCGTACACCGCGGCAGCTGGCTTTGATGTTTAATTTTAGTGCATTCTGCAATTGTCCCAGTTCTGTTTCTTAAGTCGAATGAGTTCGGGCTTTGGCTGCTGCAATTTTCAAGACTCTCCCAGGGCGGGGAGCAGAGGCCCAGACGGGCTTCCAGCCTCAGGGCTTCAAGATGGCAAGTCACACTGCTTGTCACCCCAGCAAACACAGACAGCTCACTGCATGTCCTGGGGGCTCCTCAGCCTTCTGCACACTGGAAACCGGACACCATGCACAGCTGCCCAGATGAGCCCCACCCTGCAGCGGCAACTTCCGCCCACCTCATGTCCCCTACCTGGCTGTGCCTCTGCTGCTGCTCCCCGAGGCAGGCAGCCCCTGGGCTGTCACCATGGGGCTTCTCCACCTCTCCGCTTCCTGTCGCCAGCTCTAGCATGAGCCCAATTGCTTCTGGCCGCCTTTACCTCTATCTTAGAGTCAATATTCACTTGCCAAAAATGAAGTTCGGTTTCTACTCTTCTTTTTTCATTTCTGGAGTGTGGGAAAATGTGAGCTTTGTGGATAAGTTCAAAACAAAATCCAACCTGGATGCAGTAAGGACTCAAAGACTGAACAAAGAGAGCCTGTGGGTCCCGTGGTGAGAAGCCTCCCGTCTTCACTGTGGGGCCAGAGACAGAGACAAAGGTCCAGCCAAGCCAGCACCCACACTGCGCCTGGCTCAGACTCATGGCTCCCCAAGCATCGAGCAGAACGAAAGAGGGCTTTTCCGTAGGTCTACTGCTAAGGACAAAATTTCTGATTATTAAATCAAAAAATAGCAAAATTATCAACTAGAACATTGTATCCCCGGCCATTTAGGTAGAGGAAGCAGGGTTTACAAAGGCAGCTCCATGATCCTTGGGGAGAAAAGACCAAAAAAGTCCCAAAAACTCTGTTTATCTAAAATATGTCTTACATCCATCTGCAGGGTGTGAAAACTCCCTCCCCATGGGTGAAAATAAAACAGAAAGGATTGTCTCCAAGGCACCTGCAGATGCCGAGTCAAAAAGAACAGGACTAACACCCATGTTTATAGTATTATTGACAACAGCCAGAGGCAGAAGCAAAACAGTGGGATATTATGTAGCCTTGAAAAAGAAAGGCTCTCCAACACCTGCTCCACCGTGGGTGGATGTTGAGGTAAAATAAATCAGACAAACATTGTGAGATTCCTCTTATATGTGGGGTCCTTACAAAGACTTTGAGTAGCCAAATTCTTAGAGAAATAAAGCAGAGTGTGGGTGCCAGGGGCTGGAGAGGGGCAGGAAGCTAGTGGGTGGAGGATGCAAAATTTCAGTGTCATGAGAAGGAGCCTTCTGGAGATCAGCTGCACAGCCTGAATGTATTTAACACTGCTGAACTACACACTTAAGAATGGTCAAAGTGGCAGATTTGGGATTATGTTTATTTTACCAATATTTTTCTTAAAAATAGATGACTGCATCCCACACTCCCTTAGCATGAGAAATAATCTTTGTTCATCATATCCTGAGCCAGCCCCTGATGAAAATGTCTTTAATTCATTCTTTTATTCTTTTCTCTCTCTTTTTTTTTTCCCTTGAGACAGGGTCCCTGTACGTTGCCCAGACTGGCCTTGAACTAGTGATTCTCCTGCTTTGGCCTCCCAAGTAGCTGGGAAGTCACCGCATCCAGCTCTGATCTGCTCTTTACACGTTTATTAGGCATCTGTGTGACACCAATGACCGCCACCCTGCATTGCCAAAGGCTGGTGTCCAACTTGTCTACACAGCAAGTAAGGGTAAATTATGTGCCCCAGAGAATGAATCATACGAGTAATGGCGGGGGGGGTCCTTCACTTTTGATACAAACATCCCTTGAGGAGTATGTAGTGTTGGTGATCCTACTGGGGGAGAGTTACATCCACCCGGGCACCCTGGGGATGTTGGTCCCAGGATCCCATATCTACTGCACTCACAGCCCTTGGATAACACGGTGTGTGTTTAGACGTGGCCTAGACGCAGGGGGCAGACTGTATTTCCATTAACGTCGGTGCTGCTAATATTACCAAGGCTGCTCCTGGCTGGGCTGAGGAGCCACAGATCTCAGTGGCAGAGATGGTGCTGGGCCCGGGGGGGCTGGGGCTTCCCGAGAGCTGGCTGCGAGTGACACAGGAATGAGGGCGCCTGGGGCAGCGAGGAGCACAGTGTGGGGCAGAGCAGAGGGCACCAGTGAGGTGGCCAGGAGGGCGGGCACAGAGGGTTCCCTGCGCAGGCTCAGCCCGGCTGTGTGTGCCTGTGGCACAGGGAAGGGAGGAACCTCCAGGTGGGATGAGATGCTTACAGGTGGGGCCCCGGCTTCCATGGGGAGCTAGAGAGACCGTGACTTACCGATACAGCAATGGAGAGCCCCAAGTAGTTTTTAAACAGCATTATCGAGGTGCAGTTTGCTCATCTAAAGTGTATAGAGTCAGCCAGACACAGTGGCACAGGTCTGTAATCACAGCACTCTGGAAGGCTGAGACAGGAGGGTCGTGAGTTTGAGCCTAGCCTGGGCCACTTAGAACTAGTGAGACCCTGTCTGGAAATTTTAAAAAAGGCTGGGGATGCAGCCCAATGGGAAGGTACCCCAGGACTAGAAACAAACAAACAAAACCCCTTCCAGCCTCCTGGCCATGGCAGACTCGGCCCCACTCCCTCTTCACAACAGTGTCTCCTGCCAGAAGCCCTGAGGCCGGTGGACGCCCTTTTCATGCTCTTCCAGCAATCGTTTGGCGCAAACGAATTACTGGCTTACTGTTTTGTTGCGAATCCACATATTTGACTCGCACTGAGTAACAAGGCAAAGTTTTTCCCACACCCTTGCCAACAAGTGTGCACCTCGGAGAAGCTTCACTTTAGCTCTGGTGGTACGGAAGGATCTGTTTCGAAATTCCTTTCTGAGGGAGCAAAACTGGCACAATATAAAATCAGCTCCTTCTGGGAGAATGATTCCGTGACAGCCGCACCTTGCTGTGTCGTGCGGCCACCGCCTCTATCTCCTCTCCGAATTGTCTCGGCACCCCGAAGGGAAGCAGCTTTGTCAAGAAGTCACTCTGCGCCAGCTCCGAGACCCAGCCAGCCACACCTGGGCCAGCATCCCGGCCAACCTAATGCTGCCTCTGTGAGCACCGATGTGAGAATCGTACCTAATCCTTGTTCTGCTTTGTACTTCCCTGGTTCCCAGCACATAATTGTTTCTAGAATGGATGAGAGCTGTGGTTCTCCAGGAAGGGCAGCCTCCCCCTTGAAGGGTGATTCGGCAAAAAGTGTTGATGGTTATTCCTGTCGTGTGGGGGCCAGTACTGCTGGCCTCTTGGGCGGAGGCTGCTCTGTTCCCATCCTGCAGCATCCCGCCACCCAGCAAAGGATGCCGAGAACACCAGCCCTGAGAATTCTTGGGTCTGAAACAAAAGCTGCATTTGATAAACCTATCGCTGTATCTGTGCCGAGAGAGAGAGAGAGAGAGAGAGAGAGAGAGCGCCAGGAAACAATCTGCATGGTCATGAGACGTTTCCCGTAGCTTTGCCACGCATTGGAGTGTCGCTGTCTCTCCTGGAGTGTGCGAACCATAGTGCTGGAGGTGACGTCCTGTCAACACAATAGGCCACATGTAATTCTGAACTCCATCTTCAAGTGACAGTGAATTCCCCAACTCACTATCACAGATGACTCCAAATGCCCTCCTAGCCAAATGTGGTTGTATAATCCCAGCACTCTGGGAGGCCGAGATAGGAAGATCACAAATTTAAGTCTACCCTGGGTGACTTAGTGATTCAGCAAGAGCCTGCCTCAAAATAAAACATAAAAAGGACTGGGGGGTGTAACTCAGTGTGAAGGCCCTGGGTCCAATCCCTAGTACTAAAGAAACAAACAAAAAAGCCCCACATCCTCCATTCTTCCCACAATGAGTGTGCTTTCCTATCTGGACCGGTCCAATGGCCCCCGCTACCCCACTTTTTCACCCCACCTTTATTCACAGGCAGGTGCTCTAAAATGCCAGTTCATTATTCAGCATTTTCTGCTATGTAATGAAAATCTGTTCCCCTCAAATTTCCCCAAATCACTTTAAGAGCAAGAATTAACTGTTCAGGAAATAAATATTTATGCATATTGTTCCCGACCTCTGCCTCTCTACAAATTATGGAAGGGAAGCACTGCACCAACTTGGCAAAAACATAAGCCTTAAAAACAAATTTCTCTGAATTCAAAAATTCCCAGGATTAATGTCAACAAGCAGGAACCTGGAAAGGGCCTGTCTTCCTCGGTTTCCTTTAATAGAATTCCACAAATAATCAAAAGAACAAACATTAATAAAGGGACAATAAAGAGCCAAAATGTTTGTTCCTTCATATGCTTTGTTAATAATTCCCATACATATGCCAAAACTCATTTTTCAGCAATGGGCTAATAGAATGAGAATGCCCACAAGAATTTAATGTGGTTTCAGAAATCTACTCCTGTTTTGCAAATGAAGAGTTAGGAGAGGAAGCAGCAGAGGGGACAGGAGTGTGTTTTCCCCAGATGTTGCTCTATCTCTCGTCCTACACCCAAGCAGCACTGTGCAGACTGCTCTCAGCCTGTGACCCGAGCCCCAGGCTGACCCTCTAGCCTGCCCTGAGAACAACGGAGCTTCTGCTTTCAGAAATGCAAGCCCAGGTGCAGTGGGGCTGGGGGATGTACCAGCCTCCTGCATTCATGTTTCCTGTTGCTCAACTACATACCTGAGACTGGAGACTTTATATAGCAAAAAGGTTCATTTAGCTCACAGTATCAGGAGCTAAGTGTCCAAGACTGGACAGCCCCACCCATGCAGCTTCTGATGAGAGACCCTGCGCTGTAGTGCAACATGGCAGAGAAGCAGGAAGGGAAACGGCAGCATGCAGAAGGAACCAAGTCTGTGGAGTGCACTCACTTTATAACCATCCACTCTCAAGAGAACTAACCAGAGTCCCAAGAGAACTGGATTAATCCCTTCCCAGAGCAGTGTCCTCAAAGGCATAGTCGCCGCCTCTTGCTGAATCCCACCTCTTAAAGGTCTCAACTCCTCCCAACCCTGGGAGACAGCTCAGCCACACCCAGGCTTGATCAGAATACCCAGCCAGCAATAGACAGGTGCACCCGGAATGGATGCCTGCTGTTGGGTACCAGTGGGTTCAGGGTGACTTGTTGTGCAGCATGATCATGGCACTAGCTGACTAATACACACCCAGAGTATGCTCAAACTGGGGGTGCAAAGGTGAGAAAGTTTAATTTTAAAATCTTCCCATGCTTAAGTACTGGTGGAGCAAGGGAACAAGCTTGCAGATGGATGAAGAGAGCTGACACAGAGGCTGTTACAGAGGTGTGGGCCAGGGCTGCAGAGACCGAGACAGGGTGGGCTCCTTCCCAGGGCGGGTGACTTGAGCCGAACAGATTTGCCAGGCACCAAGGGAGGGAAAGGGCCTTTCAAGCCAAGAAGACAAATGTGTGCAGTGTCCTGGGCTCTGCTGGCCACTTGGTCACTGGCTGAGCGTGAGGATTAGGGCATAGGACTGAGGGACGGGGTGTGTGCTGCGCTGCACTGCACCCCACGGCACCCAAACCAGCAGCTGCTCCAAGCTCCCCGAGGGAGAATCCAGTGCAAACCCTGAAGAGCCTGAGGAACAGACTGTGAAGAGGGGGAAGGAAAACTCAACAGTCAGAACAGCAGCAGAGGGAATCACGACCTGAGACCCACTTGAGCTGCCAGAGGAGCGCAAGTTTCCAGGCGTGCCCGAGAGAGACAGATCAAGGGCTTGGGCCGCAGATCAGCCTCCGGACGGACAGCACCCGACCATCGACAAAGAACTGGGAAGAGAAGGCAGCAGCAGCAGCCAGAACGCTTGTTAGCAGGCCGAGATCTCCCAGCCTGGAACAATGAACACTGTCAGCTGCGCGAAGGGCCTGCTTCTGTGCTCCAGGCGAGGTGCCTCCCGCACGACAGCTGCGGGCTTCGGCTGCCCAAGAGGCTTGCGGCTCTCGGGGTCCAGGTGTCGCCACCTGGGAAGGACCTGGACACCGACCAGGCCCCGCTGAGCCCACAACAATAAGGGGCGGTGGGGACGGGGGCTCATGGCCTTGGATGTTGGCCGGGGGGCTTGAGAACCAACGACGCTGGATCTTCTCATTGTTCTCCAGGACAAGACGTCAAGACGCTCATGGGAAATCAGTGTGTCGGAAAGCTCCCATTCAAATCCCAAGGTGTGGGGCTCCCACCAGGCTGCCATTCCAAAACCAGCTGGATTTGAGCCGGAAGCCAAAAGCTTCCTTTGCTTGAAGGATGGGGCTGACCAGGCTTTCCGAAGCTGTGGAAGAGGCACTGTGAGCTCAGTCTTTGGGAGGCTGCTCTGCTGTTGGGGAGGAGAAAACAGAGCCGGTGTGCACCATCGACTGATTCTTTTTTAAAATAAGTTCCGTATTTTGTTTTTAAGAGAAAAGCTAAGTGTGAAGGTGTCGAGTTGCCATTCGCTGTCCCGTTTCCTCCCAAGCCGCGCACTGCGGGGACGGACGTGGTGACGCTGTCTGCGCGCCCACCAGACAGCAAGGCAGCCGGAGGCTTTCTCTGGGTGACATGAGTTTTTAAAACAGAAAGACATCTCTTCGTGTCATTTTCAATAGGATGACTGTAATGTATGTATCTAGTAGGAGCTGCTAGAGACAAATTCAAAGAATCCCTTTTTCTTTTTATTGTCCTATTTCACTTATATTTAAAATTCAGAGCCCAGTAAGTTTCCGTCTTTCAACAATGGTCTGTTCTGTTTCCACATTAAGCAATGGCTGAGGAAGACGCCGTCCAAAATGGTGCAATTAAAAACCACTTTACACTGCGTAATGGCCAATTACGCCTCGGTGCCCCGAGTCACACATCACACCGTCACACGAGACGGATGGAGGACGGACAGTCACAGCCACCAAACCCCACCAGCCCCTCGGTGGGCTCACTCGGCACGCACTAGGAAGCTTTTCAACAGCTCTGACTTAAAGTAATAAAAAATTTCAATAATAAGCACAATATAGATTTTCTTACTGGAAAGGAAATAGGTGCCGGGCTCCCTTTCAGTCACTTACACCCCCAGTACGTATTTTTGAGCCCCTGTGGGTTTACAGAAATTGCTTGGGAAATGCTGGTTTAATTTTAAGCCTTTATCCATAAAAATAATGTTGAAACTGCTCTCAGATCGATCCTGAAACATGGACTGTGCTTTCTTCTAGAAATTATCTGGGAGCTTCTCGGTGGGATGCAGAGGGACGGGAGAACTTTGGTAGCGTCTCAAAGAGCAGTAGTCACCTCCGTATCCGCGGATTCCGCCGCTGAGGTTCAGCCAACCGCGGAGGGAAACGGTCCCTAACAGTGAGGACCACGTCGCGCCGCTGGCTGACGCCCTCCTGGGCGGCAGGGAGCGGGCCATGAAGCTCTCCAGGGTGCTGGACGACTGAATCTTCTCCTGAGTTTGACTCTGCAAACTGCTCTTCCAATAAATTCCAGGCAGCGTCGCAGGACAAGGATTTCAGACTGGATGGTTTTCAGCCGAGTGCATCGATCTGACACCAAGGAGGTCGGTCTGCCATAGACCTGTCTGTGATTGGGTGACTGCTTGTAGTGATGAGTGGATGCCTTTGAACCTCAAGCTTGCAATGCAAAAACAAATATAATTTTATGAATTCAAGTTAGCATCCACTGAAGCTTCTATTTCTTCAGAGAGTATAAAGCTAACCATAGTCACTTTAGAGGTCTTCGATCATTCCTCTCTGTTTCTATTTTCTATTGCTATAAGAAATCAGAAGAAACTTGGAGACTTTAAAAAATCAGTTATAATCTGGTAGTGGTGGTACAGGCCCATAATCCCTAAACTCTGGGAGGCTGAGGCAGGAAGATTGCAAATTCAAGCCCAGCCTGGGCAGCTTAGCAAGACCCTGTTTTAAAATAAAAAATAAAAAGGGCTGGAGATGTAGCTCAGAGTGAAGACCCTGGATTCAGACTCCAGTATGAAAGAAAGAGAGAAAGAGAGAAAGAGAGAAAAGAAAGAAAGAAAGAAAGAAAGAAAGAAAGAAAGAAAGAAAGAAAGAAAGAAAGAGAAAGAAAGAAAGAAAGAAAGAAAGAACAACTCAGTTGTTATCTTTCATGGGTTTCATGGGTCCTGAATTTGGGGCTTGCTGGGTGGTCTGGCTCCAGGTCTGTCATCGAGATAAACAGTGGCTGGACCTTAGAGAGCAGGCATGGGGGGCTGCAGGGCTGGTCCCCACATCTCTCTCATCTTACAGCATCCCAAGCTTTCTCCAGGTGGAGTTGCGCTTCCTGAAAGCTGGGTGGGTTTCAGATGCCTGACCCAGAGACCACAAGATCCAGGACTCCAGCAAGCCAGAAGGAACCTCCTGCATTGTCTGAGCAGTGACCTGGCCAGGTCACAGGGTCACCTCTGCTGTAGTACTAGGTACAAGCAAATCAAAAGTTACCCAGACTGGAAGGGGAGGGGGAGCAAGGTTCCAGTAGAGCATGTGAAGTCCCTGTGCCCTCTGCATTGCCAGCAGGTCCCTGAGCTCACAGACCCCTCTGCTGACATCTCTGTCCTTCTCCTCCAGAGGAGAAGCTGGTTCACACACTGCCCCCTCGGTGGCCAGATGGGGCTGTCTGAGACCTCTCTGCCCAGCACCTATATGGCTTCTCCTTCCTTCTGTCCCCTGAGGTGGAAAGCATCTCCCAGTCTGGAAAAAGCATGTGTCTCCCCTCTACCCCCAAATCTGATCTGTCTGCAGCAGACTGCCCTTGCCGGCCGCCATCCCCAGTCCTTCCCACTCACCTGATGGGGGACGCAGTACACAGAACCCTCACTGGTGCCTGAGGGTCCACTCTGCTTCCAGCCGACCTCCCCACGCCTCCGAACACATTACTGACTCTGCCAAATCTCTCCGGCTTGTAGTGAGACCTCAGTTCTCTGCAATTTAATGATTTGATTTGCTGTCTGTCGTGAGCAAGCTATGCCAGTAACGTAGACCAGACACATCTGTGTCCTTCCACAATGTCGAAGTTTACCGGACAACAAATTCATGAGCTGCATCAATTTCATCAGCCTTATCAGGCTGAAGAGTCAAGGTTCGCTTGATAGCGGGTAAGTGAGGCAATCACAGGTTTGTTTTTTTAATTCAACCTTGATTAGTAATATCTCTTAACACTCAAGTCATACATCGCACTTTGCACCATCGCACGTCACTACAGATTAGCTGAGAAGGGGTTGCCAGGGGCCGGAGGATTCCAAGAGGCAGAACCGAAAGCCACAGCAGAGAGAAGTGAAGTCACCAAGGGCGGCCAGACGCGATCACAGACCAGGCGGAGCTTCGCCAAGGACGCTGGGCCTCGTGAAGACCACACAGATGGCTCAGAGCTGGAGGCTGGACACCGGGCAGGCGAGCCAGTCATTCGGATCTCCCGTCCAGCAGGTAGACAGAGCTGGGCTGAAGCTGGAGTCCATGGCCCATCTGCCTGATGGTGCCCTGACCAGCTGGTCTGATGAGACGACAGGCGGTGTGGCACCACCACACCCCAGGGTCGGGTGTCCCTCCTGATGACCCAGGTGAGTCATTGGTCTGGTGTGCTCCATAAGCTCATGCCCCAGTTTTCTGTGATCTAACTTTGGTACATCAGGGGTCCCTGTGGCCCTGCTTTACTTTGATGAGTTCACAGGTGGCCATTTTTTGTTAGCAAGATCATTATATGTATTAGTTTGAGCTTTAGGGTTGTGTTGTGCCCCTGGGAGTTGTTTTGTCAGTTAGTTTGGCCCATCCCCACATCCGACAGTTCTAAATTGGCACGGCCAGGTGACCGAGTCATCCTGCCCCAGTGTCTGCACCCAAAGTGGGGCAAGCAGCTGTTCTGTGAGACACGGTCACTCAGGGTGGAGCACAGCATGCAAACCAGCGCTCTACACACCGTGCGTCACTCCGGGAGGGCACGGGCTGCTTCGCACAGTGTCCCAGCTCCTCCTGGGCCAGGGCTTCAGGGCACAAGTGGCGACATTCAGACACTAACAGAGGAAGAAAAAGAAACACGTTGGTCAATTCTCCGTGACAGCACCCGAAACAGGGCGCCCCACTGCCTCCTTTCCCAGCACTCACCACCTCTGCTTTACAGACAAGAAACGGACTCAGAGGGAGGTGAGGTGACTTCCCAACGTCCCAGGGACTGTGATGTCTGAGTCCAGCAAGTGGGGCACCTTGGTGGTAGGATCCAAGTCTGAGATCTGCGACTTTCCACTTTGTTACTTCGCTGTCTCTCAAGCAGATGGATGGGCTTTTTGAGTTTAACTGGGCCTCGTTTTTCATCCAAATCCTCCAAATTGTAACACGGAATCTAAAATCAGGACTGTCATCTGAAGTCGGGGGTGTCCAGGGGCCTGCTGTTTATCATCAGCACCGACACAATCCCGGCCGGTGAGCGGCTGTGTTGAGTGGTGTTGGACGTGCATCTCTTCTCTTCTATGTTCTTAGCCTGTGGTCATTCTCACGTTGTTTGCAATGACTGGAGTGAGCTGGACCGGGCAACACAAGGATGCTAATACACTAATCATTCATTAAGCATCTATAATACACATTTCAGATGGGTATTCACTTCCCATCGAATCTATTTCCTTTTAAGATTGCCCACTCTACATACTAGCTGCTGTTATTTCTGTACTGCCTCTGGTCTCCCAGGGATCTTGGTAAAACAGTGTGTAAACCAACTAAGACTCCAGTAAATGACTGAAGAATGGACAATCAATTAATTCATCAATTTCGTAGACCAAGATGCCTCAGGACAAAAGCAACATATTCCAAGAGGCGAGCCCTTACCAGAAGGAGAATGAATTATCTGTGTGACCTGGTTCTCTCCTTCTTATCCAGAGGGGTCTTCAGTTACACTGTCGTGGCTGCCTCAATGTCCTGAGTTGATTCAGAACGCTTCCCTTCGTGGCCGTTTTAACTCTGGGAAGAGCCAGGAGTCACACCGTGCCGGATCAGGTGAATAAGGGATGAGGACACACCGTCATGTTTTTACAAGTCTGCATTTCTGCTGGATGGCACTCGGCAGCAGCATGCACTGGATTTTTGGTCACATCTGATAGAGACACTCATGAAAGAGGACTCCAGAGATGCTTCAGAAAGCGGCAAGAAGGACAGGATAAGCGTGTTCAAGGAAGGAGGAGTATTTTGAGGGCGATTCATGGCCATGTGCTTTTTGCTATAAGAAATCTTTTTTTTAAGTGTAAAGTCTCACCATAATTCTTGATTACACGGCATATAGCACACAACGCGCTGTGTCGGGACAAAGTCCTGTGGGATTCTCTAAGGGCAGAGTGATACTGGCTGCCAGTGTTTCAGGCTCTCGTGGGCCTCAAATGTTTCAGATTTTGCTGTGAATTTCCAGGTCCTCTCTGCTTGTTCTGTGACACGTTTGATCCCAGGTGGCTCCTCACTGCATTTTTCTAAATCATTTTCCAAGTCACTCAGTTCTCTCTGCAAATAGGCTTCCTCTCCGGCAACCAGTCCAGCTCTTCAAGGATCCTGCACCTTGAAGTCTCCACTAGCCAGGTGTGATGGTGCAGGCCTGTAACTGCAGCACTCTGGGAGGCTGAGGCAGGAGGATCAAAAGTTCAAGCCATGCCTGGACAACCTGTTGACACAGAGAGTCCCTGTCTCAAAATTTAAAAATAAAAATAAAAAGGGATGGAGGTATAGCTCAGTGGAAAGGTCCTGGGTTCAGTCCCCAGAACTGAAGGGGGTAGGGGGAGAGAGGAGAGGAGAGGAAGGGAGGGAGGGAGGAAGGAAGGAAGGAGGGAAGAAGGGAGGGAGGGTGGGGAAAGAAGAAAGAGAGAGAGGAAAGACGAAAGAAAGAGAAAGAAAGAAAGAAAGAAAGAAAGAAAGAAAGAAAGAAAGAAAGAAAGAAATGGGTTCACCAAGAAGCTGCAATGGGACCAGACCGTCTGTCCCTCCCTACACCCCTCCATACAGCATCTGTGAGCCTGTATCCAGTACCAACCTATGCCCTGGAGAAATGCAGCCCTGGGAAAAAGATCTCTAGAGTTACCACATCAGAATCTCAGGAGGGAAATTACCTCCCTGCTCAGTTGATTGACTTAATGAGCACCTATTACTTTTCAGGCAAATTGTAAATTCTTGGGGTGCAGTAGGGAAGAAAACCAATTACCGGGTTCTATTCTTGTGCGTTCCAATTTTGCTCACTCAATCGACAAAGGGTTATTGCATTTATTTGTTTGTTTCTTCACAGTGGTATTGAGAATTGAACTCAGGGTCTTTGAACTGAGCAGCATCCTCAGCCAGGTTTTTATTTTCTTTGTCTTTCTTTCTTTCTTTTTTTTCTTTTTTTTGAGACAGGGCCTCAATCCTTCCGCCTCAGCCTCCCAGAATACAGGATTAGAGGCACATGATACCATACTGGCTCCTCAACGAAGGTGTATTAAGCGCTTACGATGTGTCATCGGCGTTCCAGGACCCCAGGGTGCAGCCAGGGACAAATCCCAATCCCTCCACTCCAACGCATTCTAGCCGGATGGCGCAGAGAGAAAACGAACCAACACAGCAAGGCTCTTTAAGTCAAGCGCTTCCTGGAGGCTTCTTTTGGGTTCGCATGCTTCAGTTCGCTTTGCTTTATCTCGGTCCTACACTCACCTTCCCCGCAGTGCTATAGTAAAGCAGGTTGCTTTCTGCCAACTAATTTACCAGCAGTCACCCAACATTTCCTTTCTGATGAAATGAAGAGAGAGAAGGCACCAAGACCCACCAATGACACTGGCCACTCGCACATGCTCTGACAGCGGGGTCGAGGGGATGAAGGGCCGTGATCCCAGGCCCACCAGAACCCACCAGTGTCAGCTAGAAGCCAAAACTTCAAGAGGGGACCCAAAAAGCTCCCGGAAGCAGACAAAACCAGCAAAGCAGGCCACCGCGCAACCAAGCCGAAGACTTTGCAGATGTCCGAGGGGTGACTGTGAGGTCAGAGCCCAAGGGAAACCCCAGGTCAGAGGGTGGGAGGAAACTCAGAAATCGTGCTCAGGAGCTCAGCTTGGTTGGAAAGCCGTCCCCAGAGCGCCGCAGCTGGAGAAGGGAGGCCACCCAGAGAGAAAGTCGGGCCGTGGTGTGTGTGGGTGACAGGGAAGGGCCGGAAGGCCTTGCTGTGCGACCCAGAGACATGGGAAAGTGGTGGCCTCAGGCTGAGGGCCTCAAGCAGAGAGAGCGCAGTAGGAAGGACCCGGGTGGAGGACTTAGCTCAGCCCTGCAGGGAGCCCTCATAGCGCAGTCCCTATTTCTGAGTGAAATACTGGGCAGTGGAGAAGCTGGGCCTGGGGACACCAGAGCCACCTCATCTGGTGACAGAAAGTTAGGGGTGGCCTCCATTGAAACAAAAACATGATGAAGTCGGCACGTTATGCAGTTTTGGAAGAGATTTACCAGGAAAAATAACATTAAAAAGTTAAACTAATTCTCTTTCTTTCTTTTGTGCCGGGGATTGAACCCAGAGCCTTGAAACTGAGCTATATCTCCAGCCCTCTTTGAATATTTTTGTTTTGAGACAGGATCTCACTAAGTCACTAAAATGCCCAGACTGGGCTTAAACATTCGATCCTCCTGCCTCAGCCTCCCAGATTGCTGGGATTACAGGTGTGCGCCATACCCAGCAGGTTCTGGGTTTCTCTCACACAAAAGAAGTAAAATCATAGTCTGAAGGACTCCACACGACATTTGCAGCAGCGTGGTTCCCAGGAGCCCCTGGGGGAAGCCGTCCAGGGGCCACCGAGGGGTGAACATGGTCTCTGAAGATAGTGGAACATAACTCAGCCTGGAAAGGGGCAGACTGACACATGTCACAGCATGGGTGTGAAAGAAGCCACTCACCACAAGACAAACACTGTAGCATTTCACTTCTGTGGGGTCCTCCAGTAGTCAAATCTCTAGAGACAAGATAAAATGGTGGTTTCCCAGAGCCAGGCAAGGAGTGTGGAGTTACTGTTTTTGTTTTGCTTTGTGTTGCTCGCAGTACTGGGTATTGAACTCAGGGCCTTCACGCTGAGCTACATCCCCAGCCTGCTTTTTTTAGTTTCTATTTTGAAACAGAGTCTCACTAAGTTGCCCAGGCTGGGCTCAAACTTGGGATCCTCCTGCCTCAGCCTCCCAAAGTGCTGGGACTGCAGGTATGCACCACCACGCCCAGCCACAGAGCTGTTGTTTAACACATTCAGCGTTTCAGTTTGGGGAGATAAAAAAAAGTTCTCAAAGTAGATGGTGGTGTTGCCTGTACACAAGTGTGAATGCATGCCCTGATCTGTGCACTTAAAAATGGTTAAAATGGTAAATTTTATATTATGTAACGTTTACCACAATGAAGAAGGATGTTCACAGTGGTTTATCTGTGAGGAGAAGGTATAAGGAAGATTGATTTCCTTTATAAACTTTGAAATACTTTGATTTTTTAAACTACGTGTATGTAACATTTTGATGTGGTGGACTGATATGGTCAACCTGAGCAGGAACACCCAGCTGGACTGAGTTGATGTGGTTCTGGGCGTAGAGGAGCCACCTGAAGGTTGTTGCCAACACAACATAAAGGAGAACAGGAGCCGGAGATGGCGGCCGGCTGTTTCCCAGGAGAAGCTCTTCTGTGGCTGGTTCTCCCGAAGGGGACTCGGCTGTTCTCGTTGAAGAAGGAGCTCGGGGCCTTGCTGTCGTCGAGGATGGCTGCTGTTCACTTCAGGTGAGCTTTGGTCTTCAACTCTGTTGCAAGCATCGTTTCCTGGTTCCAGTAAAGATTTCTTCAGCCGTAATCTACAGACACGGACATACACGGGACATTGCTGTGGGCTCCCAGCACTTGACTGGATCTTTCAGGTCTCCAGTGCAGAGAGAGACATTCAGCATTCTTCTTGTATTTGGCTTATGGGTGAATGTTGTAACTTACAAATGTCCTGTATTAAATCTGCTCTCTTGCAAACCATTGACTCTAGAAAGGTAACTAATACAGTTAATAAATATTTTAAAATTAAAAATCAAACACAATAATACCTTTTAGCTGAAAGAAAAGGAAATCTATATAAGAATACAGTCTTTCATCTCTCCCACAACTCTTTCATCCTGACAGCATAAGAAATAAGAAACGTGCCTGCCCTAAAAGCAGGAGTAGAGAAGCTGCTCTGAGAACGGATTCACTGAGGCTTCACGTGGAAGATCCTTTCCCTCAGAAAAGAGGAGGCTTTTGGTTCTCATTTCTCAAAGTGTCCTCCTAGACGACGCCTGATTTCATATCACCTTGGTACGATGGACTTTCTCTTCATTTTAAAAGTAAGTGAGCTAAAACTCAAATGGATTAATTATAAACTCCCAGAGTCGTAGACTTCTTGGGACCGGGGAAACCACGCTGTGCTCAATACTTCACCAAAGAGTACGTCTACCAAATGCTCATGGTTAACACAAGCACAGCTAGATTCAAAATGGCCAGTTCGCAAAATTATTGTATGCTCTATCTATCTATCCAACTATCATCTATCATCTATCTATCCCTCTATCATCTATTTATCTATTGGTCTGTCTTCTAACATCATCAATCTGTCATCTACCCATCCATCTATCACTTGTCTAATATTCGTCTATTACCTTTGTATCTTTCATCTGTAGTCTATCATCTACACATCCATCTGTCCATCTACCCACCGACCATCTATGTATTAATCTATTCTTCATCTATCTGTCCATAAATCCATGAATCATTTACCAACATGTCATCTATCATTTATCTATTTATCATCTACCTCTCTGTCATTTATGTCTCGGTCGTCTATCTGCCTATCTTCTCTCTATCATCACTAGAAGGACTTGGCTTCTCAATGGGCCCAAGACAGGATCAATTTACCCCTGTTGACCTGTGTTACCACTGGGAACAGTGTCCTCGTTTCTAACAATGCAATACCGGGCCAGAGGGCCCCCCACTCTGAGCCCCTCGTCCAGTCGTGTGTGGCTCATGAGCAGGCAGCGAGTCCTCCCTCTCACACACAGCTAATCTGAGAGCTGGTCAGTGACTGCCTGACCTTTGCTCCCCGGCCTTCTCCAGCACAGACTGACGCTTCTCTCTGCAGGAGAGCGTGTAGGAGAGAGGCACTGAGGAAAAAAGGCACATGGGACCAGGCATACAGGCAGATATCTGTCATCCCAGTACTCTGGGAGGCTGAGGCAGAAGGATCACAAGTTTGTGCCCAGCCTGGGCAACTGACTGACTTATGTAGCTTATTTAGTGCAAAGGCCCTGGGTTTTGTTCCCAGTACTGAAAAAAAAAAAAAAAAAGTAGGCTAGAGATGACCTGGAGTGAGTCTGGTTGAGGAAGCTCAGCCCAGCTGGCCTGGTCCACACTGGAATGAGGGGTCTTGGGACTCAGCACAGCTGTCCTGGGACCAGTGGATATGGCCTGTGCTTTGCCCTGAAGAAGACACAAACCCAGCAGCTGGGTCTGCGGGAAACATGGGGTACCCACAAGTGTATAAAGTTTCTGTGGGAAATGCTCTGCGGCAGAGTCTGTTAGAACAACCTGCACAGCCACTCTGCGCGTGTAGACACTTAGTGCATGGACTAAATCTATGGCCAGCTATGGGTTCTGTTTATAATTTCATAGTGCCTTTTTTATTTTGCAACAAACTTTCTCTGCAGTATTGGGAATTGAACCCACAGCTTTCACACTAAGTTATATCCCATCCCTTTTAGTGTTTTTTATTTTGAGACAGAGTCTTGCTAAGTCACAGCGTTGCCCAGGCTCGGCTTGAACTTGCATGCTCCTGCCTCAGCCTCCCAGGATGCTGGAATTACAGCCAAGCACCATTGCACCCAGTGGCAACAAATTCATAAAGGAATATTAACAAAAAAGGAAAAGCAAATGTGTATGTTTAATAAAAATTAAGCACCGAATTTCCATTTGTCAAGAAACTTCATGACGAATGTGTAATTGACACAAAGTGCTGGTCAACATCTACCACCTGCCTTTGAAAATGAAAACCAGAAGAGCGAAAACCTCCCACAGAAACTTCATTATCTACTCTCAGTGCTGATGGCCATTTTAGAAAGACGGAGCTCAACAGTGACAGTGTATCTCTTGCTGCTGCAGGAGGGACCTTGCCCAGTGCTCGGGAGACGAGGTCACTTAGATCCGGGGGTGCACCTGGCGCGCTTCACCCCCAAGCTTCACACACACACACACACACACAAAAGGCAAAACCAGACCTTCCCGTCTGTGTACAGCCCTCATTAGCCAAAGAATTTCACAAAGTTAAATTATGCCAGTTTTATGTTAGTAAAAAGGTAAACTGAGGCATGATAGAATTTTTTTTAAGGAGTTTCTTCGAGCAAACAATAATTCATGAATCAGGAAGCTCCAAACCAGGGGTGAAATGCAAGAGGGAGACTTTCGTAGGAGGGGCATAGAATCCGAGCAAAGAGTTTGTTGGTTACAGCTACACAGTCGCCTTATTGATCTGGTTCCTTGGAAAGACCCAAGTTACATCATTGAAATTTGTGGGTGTTTCGGATTAGTGGAGCTGAAGTTCTGTTTTACTGTAATATTTACAAGACATTTACAAGAAATAACATTTTGTTTGTTTGCATTTTGTCTGTCAATCAAGCAATATTTAGGTCACTGATGAGACCGACCTGGCTTTGTCCACTCAGGAGTCTTTGGCCCTCGTCTCCGTTTTCATCTGTTTTACCAGTATCAAGGTTATGGGATGTTCCAGCCAGAAAATCAGAAAATTCAGATTATACTTTGATTTTTTTCACCCCATTTCTATTATCAAAGTAAAGCCTTGGAAAATTCATCCTGTGGAAGGTGAGTCATCTGACATTATCATGAATGTTATTGAAAACTCAGTTTAAAAATGTTAAACATGGAAGATAAAATCATTTTTCTTGGCTGTGATCCCACAACACAAATTTTGAAGGAGTGTAATGTCAAGGCAAATGTGTCGCTCTTACTCCATTATAAGAATCTGTAAACAAAAACTGCACTTGGAGCTGGGTATGGTGAATATATTATCATTCTAGACATGCAGGAATATTCTACTAGTAAAAGAAAGCTATGCTTTCCACAATTTATAGATACTTTACTTATACAGTGACTGAACCACAAAATTATTGAAATGATATTCGTGGTAAATTTTTTTTTTCTTTTTCTTGGTGCTGGGGATCAAACTCAGAGCCTTGTACTTGCTAGGCAAGCTCTCTAACCACTGAGCTAAATCCCCAGCCCTCATGGTAAATTTTTTTAAAATGAATACTTTCTCTTCACTTCCCATTATCATTGCATTGTATTTTTTATTTTATTTGCCAAGAACATGTGTTGGTACATTGTATACATAATGGTCAAATTCATCATAGTTAATTTGTACCTGTACATGATATATCTTGGTTTTCCCCATTCCCACCCCTCCTTCCCCTCCCCCTCCCTTCCTTATTTACAAAAGCTTTCTTTACATTTTTCCATTTTTTCTCTTTTTCCCTTTCTTTTCTTTTTCCCTTCCTTCTTTTCCACCATCCTCCCTTTCTAATTCTCCTCCCTATTGAATATTATCTTTCTTTTACATAGTATCTATTATACCTTTTTGTCCTTATTTATACTTATGGTTTCTCAGAGAAACAATTCAATATGTACTCATGTGAGGGTCTGATTTATTTCACTTAAGAGTATGTTCTCAAGGTGCATCCATTTACTTATAAATGAATGCCCAACAACTAATGAATAGCTAAAGAAGATGTGGCTTTTCTACACAATGGAGTATTACTCTGCTGTCAATGCATTTTAGCTATGTTTGAATCTTTACATACTTTTAAGTAGAATACTATTTAAGTATCTGACGACAACGTCTTTTTTGGTAAATGACTCCTCCAAATTTTGAATGCATTTTTTTCAAATCAGTCAGAAATTTTTAATTAAAGTAATCATGGAGTACCAAAAGATCTCCAACACTGAAGATCTTTGCAAAATGCAATTATTGGAAATAAAATCTGCAATCAGGAAGGCATTGAAATTTGTCCCCACAAAAGCAAGCCTGGAAGTAAACAACCTAAATGATGTGAGCTCAAACCATGCACAGGATTTAATTTCAAACTTCTAAGATTGTGATTGGGAACATGTAGACTTGCACGAAAAATCTTTTGGTGCAGCTCCTATTTAGAATTTGATAAATTGATATTCAGTCTCTACAGTTTCTCAGCATCTTTGATTAGCAAGACATTTAAAAGAACTATAATTAGAAGAAGTTTATCTTAAAAATTTTGATTCATAGAAACATTTGTCAACACAAGGTATTCAGGGTGGAGGCAAAAAAAGAAAAGAAAAGAAAAAGACTCCATAAAAATTTGGGCTTAAATAGTCACACATTTTTAACTCAAAAATAATAAAATTCATAACAAGTTCCATTTTTGAGAATTGCTTTGAGCTTACCAGACACCTCGGAACCTGCAGAGAAAAATATTTTTGCAATTTAAAATATTATGATTGACTGGAAAGAAGCAATTGCTGTCAACATTTCCAAATTCGTTAATCACAACAGTCACTTTGACACAGATTACTGGCAATTTTATAAAAAATAACATAAAACGGTCTTTTAAAACTTCATTTTTCAGAAAAACACCAGTGATGTGGTATAAGAGTAAGCACAGCTAGGGGCTGGGGATTTAGCTCAGTGGTTAAAGCGCTTGCCTAGCAAGCACAAGGCCCTGAGTTCAATCCCCAGCACACACACACACACACACACACACACACACACACAATAAACCTTTTATAGTCTGAATGAGAAAAAAAATTAAATGATTACCTCATCCTCAACCCTTCTTGCTCCAGAAGAGATTTAAGGCAATATAAAAAAGATATGAAACAGTCCAGCTTTCAACCTCACTAAATCAGGTTTCTGGAGCTCAAAATCCATTTCAAGATTTGTCCTGCTTTTAGTTCGTGTGACAAGATCCAAGCTAGAGTAATTGTAGCTTTTGCTATAAATACAACTAGGGTTACTAAGTAGTTTTTATTTTACTTCACATTTATCTTAATGCACCTGATGCCTGCTTACTACCAAGAAGCAAATGAACAAACACGATGTGGAGAACTGTTCCAGGGCGCGCAGCAGGCTGTTTGCATCTAGTTTTAATTTGAAAAATCAGTCACCCCACCAGGAATCAGATGTCCTCTTCCCAGCACATGGCAGACATGACCTTCTCAAATACACTATGCAGGGAGACAGGGCTACAACAAACCATTTATCAAAAGATAAGGTGCTTTGTGCAATCATGTGGTTTTATTTAGAAATAATTCCAAAGTGTTGAAAGGCATCAAAAAATCTGAGAGTTGAGAAAAGAGTCCATCCGCTGTGTCCCCAAAGCTGTGCATGAGCACACATAGTGGGGAAGATCTTCCTGCAGCTGTGAGGGGGCCAGATACTGTCTTAGTTATTTCCTCATTGCTGGAACAGAGTACCTAACATCTACAAATTAAAGAAGGAAAGGTATATTTTGGCTCACAGGTTGTAGGGTGTTATGGTTTGTGTCTAGATGTCCCCCCAAAGCCTCATGTGGTAAGAGATAGCTGGATCTAGAATGTGTGATTACTAAATTGATCCATTGATCGGTTTGGCATCGTTCTGCTGGGATCAAGGATGTGAAACTAAAATTAAGGGTGGGAGTGCTACCCGCCCTAAGGGCAGGTAGCCTAGATAAAAGATACAGGAAGAAGCTAACTAGCTGCTTGTTTGCATTGCTTATTTGCATACATTCCCTTGCATTTCCTGACTTTACCTGCCAGCCCCACCCTGCCTCTGCCATGCCGTCCTGCCTCGGACCCAGCGGACTATAGAATGAAACCTCTGCAGACTGTGAGCTAATAAACCTTTCTTCCCCTAACTTTGGGTGTCGGGTATTCTGTCCCAACAACGAGAGAAAAGTAACTAAAACATAGGGGTTTGGGGCTATAGTCGGCTGGCTCCAAGGCAGGCGGCACAGCAGAGGGCACCGCAGAAGAGAAGCAGGACATTGCGGAGCAGGCAGGAAGCAGCCAGCAGCAACCCTGCCTTCCTCCTGTCCCTTTATATTCCATCCAGGCTACAAACCTACTGATTGGCGCCCCCCACACTCAGGGTGGAGCTTCCCATTACCCACACCCAGAATAACACTAAACCAGTCAACGGACTAAACCAGTTATCACACCCTCACTCCACATTCACACACCCACGATCCAGCAACCTCCAAAAAGCCCCACCTATGAGCGTGCGAGGTTTTGGGAGGACATCTAGATACAAGCCATCAGTTCCCTCTGTGATCCACAGAGCTTCCTCCCCTCTCCTGTTCCCTTGGAGGAGAGGGCACTGGGGCCAGCAAAGAGGGAGGGGCGAGCTGGAGTCAGTGCCACCTCTGGCTGGTAAGGGAAGTGTGGCCTGCCTGTAGGACCTTGCCAAGGATTCCTGGACTGTTCCACAGGCAGCTTGTCACCTCTTGGGTCCTGGTCGTGGCTTTCCCAAAAGTCAACTCTAAAACAAGGATTCGAGTTAAGCTTGTCCATCTGGGTGCTCAAAAAAGGCAGAGACAGAGGGCATCTCCGAGCCATGGATTACCTCGGGCTATAGCCTCCATTCCCCCTGGGGAAGTCCTGGAGACCAGAGACCAGGCTCAGAAGAACCAGTGACATAGTTGGAGTAGTCTACCCACAGCTCCCATCAACCTCTGTGGAAGTCACGGGGTATGCACCCTTCCCACACAGTGCATGTGGGCTTGTGAATTAACACCCACACCAGCCTTTTTCATAAAGGTGTCTCATGGGCAGCGAGCCTGTGGAATGACCATCACCCTCATTACTAATCATGAAAATGCAAATTAAGGCCACTCTCTCCACCCATTGGCAGTGTCTGGAAGGCTGAGGACAGAAGAGCTGGTGAGAACTGCAGTATAGCAACAGGAACGTGCATAGATACTGCCAAGACGGTGACAATGGCTTCAGTAACCTTGGAAAGTGACTTGGCCATCTCTGGGGCTGTTGATGACGCCCTTCCATCATGACATTCTGCCTTACCAAAGCCTAAAGCAATGGAGCCATGTGTCATGGGCTGAACTCTCTGAAACCATGAGCCAAAAGAAACCTCTCCTCCTCCAAATTGTCTTTCTCAGGTATTTTGTTATAACAACAGAAAGCTAATACCACGTCTTTGTTTACCTAGTAGCAATGGACCACATCAGATGATCTAACAATATGATTTAGGGTGGGGGCCTTGGGTCACATGGTATCACCTTAACTTCTGCAGGGGTTGGAGACTAAGACCCTCAAACCGCAGCCCCACACAGCACACTACTTCAATGCACTAATACCAGGTGCGAAGCCTCAGAGGCCTTTCCCTATTGTCTGACCTCTTTCCCGCTGCCCAAGTCGATGAGGGCTGCTAGAACAGAACAAAGCATGGCCTGGGGCTTCAGAGCACCCTTCCTTCTCACCATCAGGGCGCAGCATGGGCAGGTTCTGGTGAGATCTCCTCCTCTTGCTGTGTCTTCACATGGTGGCAAGAGACAGAGACAAAGAGACAGAGGTACAGGCAAAAGAAGCAATCTCCAGTGTCTCCTCTTCTAAGGGCACCAACTCTCATGAGGGCTCCAACCTCATGACCTAATCACTTCCCAAATGTCCACCTCTGAACCCATCACACTGGGGATCAGGGCTTCATTACAGGAGTCTGGGGGACCCAAACCTTCAGTTCACAGCAGACATTAGCCATGGATAGCCCCCAGCCTCAAATGTCCCCCAGGATCCAGCCAAAGTGTCCTAACCCCCAGTGAACAGATGCACACCTGTCATTCAAGCACTCTGAGAGGCTGGGACAGCAGGATCATAAATTCAAGCCTAGCTTGGGCAACTTAATGACTTAGGGAAACCTAGCCTCAAAAAAAGTATTTTCTTAAAGGGCTGGGGATGTAACTCAGTGCAAAGGCCCAGGTGAAATCCCCAGTACCATAAAAACAAGCAAACAACAAATGCCATTTTCGAATTGACCCACCCAGACAGACAGATGGCATCTGTGATGGTGAAGCTTCATTGTGTCAACTTGACTGGCTTTGGGATCCACCCAGTGCTGGAGGAGCACACTTCTGAGTGTGTCTGGGTGGGTCATGGAGGCGCAGCCTAGGGGTCTTCATCTGGGTTCCTTACCCCTTAACCCTTCCTCTGTTCCCTGCTCTGCTTCCCAGGTGCCATGAGATGAGCAGATTTGCCTCGCCAGGCCTTTCCGCCAGGATGTCCCATGTTAGAGCCAGCTTACCATGGACCGAATCCTCTGAGACTGTGAGCCAAATAAACTTCTCCTCCTTTAAACTGTGGGTGTTGGATACTGTGTCTGAACTAACATAGTGCCCCTTGCAGACACACGCTGCCAATTTTTGTTCTTCCTGAACCTACTTAAATCCATTAGTTAACGACACCTTGCTAGGTAACATAGTCATATCTGTGCTCCTAACCCAAGAGGGTTCGACTTCAAAAGTTTCAACAAGCACATACACACTAACAACACTGATGATTCATTCTCCTTTTTTCAGCTCAGATTACAAAGTTTGTTGGAATTAGAAGACAATTACATGCCAAACAGAAGCCATTTCGAGTGAGAGAAACAGACCACAGAACTCTATCTGTAGTATAATCCAAGTTTCATAAAAACTGCATACATATTTGCACAGAAATACAAAAGGGGAAATTTAAGACTCTGAAGGGGGATAGAATTGTGGGCAACTTCCCTTGTTAATCTTTGGCGGGGGACTTCTATTAGAATGAAAATTTTATTTATTTTTTTATTTTAGTATTTTTGTTAGCACTGCGAAGTACATATTGTTTACATTCCTTGTGTGGATTCAGTGAGTGTACATAACACATCCTAATTCTTGTATTCCTCCCTTTTCCCTCCCTTTCCTATCCCCTCTCTCCGTCTCTCAGTCCCCTTCCCATTTGAGAGAGATCTAGCCCTCTGCTTCCTATTATCTATGTTTTATTTTGCTCTTTATTGATAATTTGGATTTCTCATGTAAGAGAAACCATGTGATATTTAAGCCTTGTGTCTGATTATTTCACCTAATGTTATGTGTTCAAGGTGCATCCATTTTCCTACAAATGACTCAAAAAGTCCTTGTTAATCTTTCGGTTGAGTTTGTTGTTTGATTTTTCTGCAGCTGATGTGGGTTATTTCTGAATCAGAAGTTAGGATCTGACTCCTTCCTGGACACGGTGGAGACCAATCTGAGGCTCCATTCGCTGAAACATTCACTCTGCCTTTTCCACATTTTCCTGCATTCTGGTGAGCAGCAGTTACTAACAAAAGAAAAAATACCCTCCAAAAAAGTAGCTATTACAGCTGGGTGTGATAGTGCAAACCTGTAATCCCTGTGATAGTGTAAAACCTGTGATAGTGCAAACCTGTAATCCCAGCACTCTAAGAAGCTGAGGTGGGAGGATTACAATTTCCAGCCCAGCTTGGGCAATTCAGCGATTTAGAAACTTAGTGAGATGCTGCCTTAAAATAAAACATGGAAGCCAGGCATGGTATCACATGCCTATAATTCCAGCACTCAGGAGGCTGAAGCAGGAGGGTGGCTACAGGTCAGAGGTCAGCATGGGCCACATAATGAGTTCAAGGCCAGCCTGATCTTCATAGTGAGATTCTGTCTCAAAACAAACAAACAAAAAAGGAGCTATGACAGATCTAAGCTATCTCTTCTATGTTAAACTTCACTCCAAATCACAGCTATTTTTACTCTGCTTTCTACATCGCTTTTTTTACTCCTTTTCCCTCCAAATGCCCCCTTTTCTAAAGGCCAGATAGAATGCACCTTAGAGAAGAAATATTCAAACATGTTTATTTTTATTGCCCCCAAAACACACCTTAGTCATGGTCTGCTCTCTTGTTTATAAAATATATGTGATTTTTATTATTCCACCCAAGTTGAAATTTATATATATATTATTGTTGTCCTAAAGTTAAAAAAAAAATCATTTGGCTCTTTTAATGGTGAGTGGGTGACAAAATGGAGCAGAGGCACACTGGGTTGTCCCTGGCCACTTGCCTCCGAGTGGCCCCAGTGAGGTCCCCAGGCCTAGGGCTGACCTGAGCCCCGCTGCGACCCCTCCAAGCCCTGACACCCGAAGGATGCATCACACACAGGCGGCAGCCCGACCCGGGTCCCTTCCCTGTTCCACTCCTTTCTAAGTCTGCAAGTTGGCAGGGAACAAGCTCCTGGGGACCCTGCCCCCTACCTCGGCCGTGTCTAGTCCCAGCACGCCCTCAGGGGCTGTATGCTCAGCTCCAGACCCCAACGCAAAGCATGTGGCACATCCTGGGGACAGTGAATCCCACGCAGGGCCCAGGCCAGCTGGTCCCTGCTCCTCCACACCTGGGGCCTCCTTGGGACGACTCTGAAGACTCCTGGGACTGTGGCCCTGCGGGTGCTGAGACTCTGGGCAGGGTCCCCTGCTTTCAGGACCCACTGATCTGTCACCCAGGCCCGTGGCATAAACACCCGATGGGCCACTGCATCCCCAGGCCAGACATGGGCCCCACACAGGGCAGCTCAGCAGGGCATCCAGGCTGACACATGAGTCTCCCCTGCATGCCAGGCACAGCTGGACACAAAGAGAAGGCACTTTGCCTGCATCCCCACGAGCACAAGGTGGAGGCCAGAATCCACCATCACCTCCATGTCCCTCGGGCCAGGAACCAGGGACCAGCCTCACACCGGAAGATCCATAGTTTAGACATTGGCCTGCACACTCAGCTAAGCACCTCCTGTATACATGAAGCTGTGGATGCCCAGTGTGTCTGTCTGGGTGTGCGGATGTATAGTATACATATTACATGTGTATGTACTACATGTTTATATTACATAGTATATACAGTGTAATTAACATAACATTAATATGCAAATTATATTACATATTTTAAATTATATTTACATGCACGCATAAAGTGTGCAGATGATGATGTTACTGCATCGTGTGATATACATTCTTGGCAGTATTTATTTTGAAGAGTTGGCCCACACAGCTGCAGGGCCTGGCGATTCCAGGGTCTGTGGACACCCACAGCTGGATGCTCAGGCCGGAGTTGCCCTCAGCCTTGAGTCTCCAGGCAGATTTTCTTCAAGGAAGCTCTGTTTCATTCAGAAGGACTTAAGATGCGGGGCGGGGCCCAGAGGGTCACCAGGTGTAACCTCCAGGGTTTAAAATCAGTGGATCTATGGTGAGTGTGAAACCAAAACATCCCTTCGCAGACACGCCTGGGTTCATGTTAAATAACTAGTTAGATAACGTGTTTAGGTTTAATAACTAGGAGCACCAGCCCCCCTCATAGACACATGAAGTGTCCCCATCACTCTGCAAGGTGTCTGCAGTGAGAATGCTGAGGGTATATGACTTTCTCCCATACAAGCTGATTTAAAATCCAACTCCAGTACACACAATACCGCACTGTATGGCTACACGAAAGAACAACGTCCCACGAATTAGAATGCAGCTATTGGGGGGGGTGTTATTCAGTACAGTAAATAAATCAGCACGCAGTTAAGATCCGGAATAAGGTAGCATACAGTTTGTGATTTTAGAGAGCAATGTCTAGCCAAACATGATGGCAAATGCCTATAATCCCTGCAAGGCTGAGGCAGGAGGGTCACAAGTTTAACTGGGCAATGTATTGATTTAGCAGTAAATCAATATTGATTTATCAAGACCCCATCTCAAAATTCAAAAATAAATAAATAAAAATGTCCAGGGGTGTAGCTCAGGGCAAAGGCCTTGGGTTCAATCCCCAATACCACCAAAAAAAAAAAAGAAAGAAAAAAAAAAGCAACATCTATCTACTCATCTATAACTCGCTTAAAATCTTAATTTACTTCTGAAAACCCTTGAATTGAGTGAAAAGTTATTAAATCAAAATGTATCTCTGTGATTTCATAGAAAAAAATTGTGACATGATCCATCCCAACAGAAGCCACCAAAACAGTTTTCACAGATAAAACATATATCAATTGATCAAGGAAAACAAGGTTATAAAATAACTCTTTTAAAGTAAATGAACAGTTTGTCCATAAACTATAATGTAATAATGTTTTATTGTGCTCACTTTCTTTTTATTTCTTCCTGTGCTTCGTTCACCTTTTGGAGAATCCTGGTTATTCCAAGTGCATTTAAAAATAAAGTGATAGCACACAAAACCACCTGCAAGGCCAAATAAAGACAAACCATGAGAATTCTGCAAAAGAATATGTGGAACTAGTATGTCTGCTCTGGGCTGGGGGAAGTTACCACCTTCCCCCCAGCCCACCAGCAGGGTAGGGGGGAGCTAACCATTTGGCATGTGATTGAATTGGCTTATGTAGGTACTTCACTAAACATTGCATCGAGGAAATTGTACGTCCTTGCTTGAAACTATAATGTGAAAATATTGCTTCTTTATAGCATATTTTATTTAGTGTGTTTATGGCAAAAAAGAGTTATTACAGATGAGCACATGTGCACGCGTGTGCACACCCACACGCGCACAAACACACACACACGCACACATAGTAGTTGTTGTTTAACAAGTGCTATGAGACTCCAAAGTCCTTTGCAGCCAAAAATCACAACCTAAAGCACCCTTACATGAGGTCATGCCACGTTTGGACCCACAGACGCTGATAGACAATGAAGATGGGAGAGACAGAGACTGTCTTTGTCAGGGGGCCGAGGGACTTCAGTATGGAGTGAAGCCCCGAACAAACTCAAGCCCCCAGATTTATTGAGAAACAACAAAGGCACAGAGTTTTGCTGAACGCAGAAGTTAGTTTTAGGCGGCAAGGCAGGCAGGCAAGGCGTGCTGACAGTCTGGTTGAATAATTAACTCTCGTCTGATTGTCCCCCCAGGAGCTTCCTTCTTTCCCCTGTAAGGTCCCTCTCTGCTCGAACTGCCGCAACATCTCACCTTCAAGATGTGTCAGCTCCTCGGAGTGAGCAGTCTTCTACCTCCCGCGTCAGGTGAGCAGACACTGACACGTTGGGTGTCACAAGGATCTCCACGAGGTCAGAGCGCATGTGCTCAGCAGCACACGGACTATTTCTGAAGATGCACAAAAATCTGGGAAGAGTGGGCATTTCCACACTCCACAGAGGAAATTTAACTTAATATGCACTGTAAGGATCCGAAGGGAAGTCCCAAGCGTGGCCCCGAAGCCTCAAACCAAAGTGTGTTACTGCGGACATCCTAGTGGGCAGTGTCCCCACGCTGGGCCCTACAGACGGCGGTGATGGACCAGCTTCTGAGTCTTCTGGTGAAGACTACTGTTTCCTAGCAACTTGGCGAGGATCCACGATGTCACCTTGTACTGGAAGGTGTTGGAGCAGTCTGTTCCTTTTCTCCACTTCCCAGCTGGCAGAGCCCACAATGCACCAAAGCTTCTGAAAGTGACAGATGTGTACTTTCCCAGCCTCCTTTGCAACTAAACAGACCATTCCCTGTCTGATTGATCAACAGAGGAAATGTGCAAGGGGATTCCCTGGTCAAGAAGGGTATGCAGAGAAAAAGTTCCTTCTCTTGAACATATGGTGCCTGGAGCCATGGCAGCCATCTTGTGACCATGAGAAAACTCACCAAAGGAGAAAATCTGAAGATGACTAAGGAAAAAGATAATGTCTTCATGGTTCCACTGAAATAACCCATCCTGGCACAGTTTATCCACCAGACACCTACCAAAAGAGAGAAACATCTGCACTGTTTAATCTCCGCCTGTCCTATCAGCACTTATTGCAGCCCAAAGATCCCAATGAATGCAGCAGGTCACAGATTTTAAATAATCACTCTGGACATACCATTTCAATGGACATGATCTTCATTTGAGACACTTTCTTGGTAGAATCAGTGAATGAGTTATAAAGTTGCAGGAATGAGTGTTTTATCCGAGAGCCAAACTTCAATCGGTTGGAACTTTGTGCTTCTTTACCAGGGATCTAAAGAGCTCAAATCATGAACAAACATACTCCTTTATCTCTGTTAGAATAAAAATCAAACTACCCTCTAGCACTAGGAAGAAGACAGGGGGGTCCGCCTCCCTCCTGTACCTTGTGCCGCTCACAGGTGCGGCTGGTACAGAAGCCGTAACTTGGGAGACATTCCTCTCAGCCTGTGCTGGGCCACTTCCGCTGTCCACATGAAGGGGCCCCCAAGGACTCAGGAACTGAGCACTCGCCCCTTTATGGTACCAGATGAGAACAAACAAACGGGACCCACTGAGGGAAGTTCTGGCAGCATGACTGACATGCGGGAGCCATCATGTGTCCTGTAGGTCCCCATGATCATTAGCACGGCAGGGTGTCCTGCGTGTCTTTGCTGTCAGCATCCAGATAGCAGAGAACCAACGCCCCTGTATACGCGTCCCTGACTGACAGCTGAGAGCGCCTGCTGCATACACACCCTGGTTCCCACATCCCCGCGCAGGGTACCACCAAGGCAGGCACTGTACAACAGCAGAGGCCCCAGTGGGAAGAGCCCCCAGTGCCCATGTGGTGAGTTACTGATTTATGTGATCTTAATCAGCTGTCTTTCCTTCTCCCTTCCCTCCCAGCATCTCCTAGAACACTTCCCAGATAGGCTTGAACATGAATTCTTTCTTTAGGACACACCTCCAGAGGAAGCCAACCGAGACATGTGCATGCTGGGAAAGCCTGGGGTCATTTCCATGAGCTTTACAGTCCCACATCTTGAAGTCACCGCTCTGCTTCCTATCTCTTGGATGGATCTCCTCTTCCCTCCTCCCTGCGCTGCTCCCCACGGCGTTGACCCTGCAGCAGAGACCCCGCTACGTCCTTTCCAAACTGTGAGCAGTTTGTCCTCGCTGCCGCAACGTGGAGCTGGGATAGCAGAGCTGGTGAACCAGCTCTGGCAGGTAGGCACCTGCTCTGGCTCTTAGCTCCCTTATCTGTTCATCACAGCCATCGATAGTAGCCATTTAGTACAGGAATCCACAGAAGCGCTCCACACAGTGCCCGACGTGTGCCCATGACCAGGTGACCTGCACAAGGCAAGCTCAAGGCAACAGTGAAGTCATAATGTAGCCTCGTTTCTCAGAACCATTTCTTTTTTTTTTTTTCTGAGAACAGTTTCCTAAGATGATAACTAAGACATGAAAAAGCCTTTCACCCACACACTCAGATTACTCAGGGAATCCGTAGCTGCCCCTCACCACACACAGCTCATTATGTCTGGGCTACAGGCAGCACAGGTTGCTAATGGGGGAAACAAAAAAACCAGATTTGCTGCTTCTGGTAGCTGGACAACTCCACCTCCTACACTGAGCTGTTTGAGCTAAATTCAGGATGGAGAGGAGACCAGGTGAAGGCTTAAGATATTCAGTGCAATGTTTCAGATCAGATTGCCTACCTGTGAGCCGATATCCACTAGGCTGGTCTGAAAGTTCTCATTTCCCTACCAGTGACAGTTGAGTGAAATTTACGAACTAGGAACTTGTTTACTAGGAGGAATAAAAGCAGTTCCTGCATCCTACACCCCAGGCAGGACTCTTGAAATGCCACGATGACAAATGGTTTTCTTCAGGGCGTGACTGGTAGCTTCCACTCTTTTACATATCCTGATTCCCCTCGCGCACTTTCTACTGGTTATTTTTGCACCAATTCTTCCATATAATGCTTTACTAGGAAACATCTAGAGTTCATTACTATCTTCAAGACTACGAAAAGAGCTGATATTTTACAGGCATGAATGCTGCTTGACAACAAAGACAATATTTCTGGCTGTGTTACTGGAGCCAAATTCATCTCAGGGAGATCAGACTAAGACTGGAGACACCAAGACGCATAAAGACAGACGGGCTCTGGTCACAGGTGCTTTCGTATAATTTTAAAAACGTTTTACCTCCTTGGCTTTCCCACTAGTGTGTGTGGTGAGAACATATTCTTTTCACTATTCCTCATCTGTCATGAGATAGAAGGAGTCAGCTCTCAGGGCACTGAAGTTTTGGGATGTAAAAATAAAACTCATTTTAAACTCTTCAGCAGGTAATGTATTTTGGGAAACTATAAGGCCCTTAGTTAATGTTCACATGGAAAACATAGATTCTTGTCACATAAAAAAGGGCCATGGGGGACGAAGGAATAAGCCAGAGGGAACACACCAATGAATCCCTGTTTCTCTTTCCTAAATAGACACCATCATATTTATAATGAGCCCCTTAGTGCAGTTACATGAGTGCCTTCAAACACACAAATCTTGGGCACAAAGCTAGAACTGAGCTGTCCTCTCAAACCTCGATAGCATTTACAGCTCTTTTATAACGTTTGTCCCATCCCACCTGATATAATAGTCATTTCTGGACATGAATTCTCTTCCTTAGTAACACAATAAATCCTTGATGATAGAGATTGTTCTATGCACTATATCCAGCTCATGTATTATAAAATCCATAATCAGTTCCCATAAATATTTCCTAAATGAAGTGTTTCAGTGTCTTGCTGAGAAGAACTCAGTCTTAGCCAAGAATATTCATCCCACCATTTCTATTCAACAAAGTACTGGAAGTCTAACCAAAACGATAAGGCAAGAAAAAGAAATAGAAGCCACACAACTGGAAAAGAAGAAGTAAAACTATCTATGTTTGTAAGTGATGTGATTTTTTTTATGTAGAAAATCTTTAAAATGTCACAGGAAAAAACTGTTGGAACTAATGAATAAATTCAGTAAAACTGGAGGATACATACAACATAAAAAATCAACATGTAAAATCAGATGAAATTACTTGTTATTTCTATACACCACCAAGGGACTATATAAAAAGGAAATTATGTACACTATCCATTTACAATACCATTGAAAAGAATAAAATATTCAGACAGAAACTTAGCCAAGGTGACAAAAGACTTGTATATCAAACAATAAAACCCTGATGAAAAATATTAAAGGAGATATTAATAACTGGAAAGATATCCCATGTTAATGGATTGGAATAATTCATTTAGTTTAGATGTCCACACTACCCAAAGCAATGTACAAATTTAATGAAATTCTATCAAAATATCAATGGCTTATTTTACAGGAATAGAGCAATTGTGAAAGTCATATAGAACCACAAAATATCCCAAATAGCAATATCACACAAGAAGAAAAGAGCTAGAAGCATCATCGTACTTCCTAATTTCAAACCATATAATCCAAAGCTACAGTAATCAAAGTAGTATGGTGTAGGCATATAAATAGCAGACTGGTGGGACAGAATTGAGAGCACAAAAAGAAATCCACATACACACAGTGAACTGATTTTTTACAAAGTTACCAAGAATTCGTAAAGGGGGAAATATGGTTTCTTCAGTAAACAGAGCTGGAAAATTTGCCAAAAGGGTGAAAATTGCGTCCTTCTCTTATACAGAAAAATTAACTCTAAATGGGCTAAATATTTAAAAGTAAGATCTGAACTCATAAAACTCTTCTAAGAAAACATAAAGGAAAAACTTCTTGACATGGTCTTACCCATAATTTCTTGGACATGACAACAAAATCGAAGAAACAAAAGCAAAACCAGGCAACAAGCTAATAAGAGAACTTGCAGGATGGAAGGAAATATTTGCAACCATGTATCTGACAAGGGCCTGATAGCATAACTCAATTCAAAAATGGACAAAGACATGAAATAGACATTTCTCCAAAGAAGACCTACAAGTGGCTGACAGGCACATGAAAAAGATGCTTAATGTCGCCAATCACCAGGGAAACATAAACCAAAACTACAATTAGATACCATCACACACCTCTTGGGGTGGCTATCATTGAAAAACAAAAAATGATAAAGACTGGTGAGGTTGTGGGGAAGTTGGAACCTGAACGGATGTACCTCGATCTACAATGGTGGTAGTTAACCCCACAGTTGATTGAAAACCTGAATCAAAAGTGCATTTAATACGCCCAGCCTCCCGCACACTCTCACTTAGCAATGCTGTACCCTGCAGAGAGCGGGGCTTACCCTCACCATCGCAGGGCTGCCTGGGAGCTGCAGTTTGCTACCAAAATCACAAGAGAATATGGTATGGTGTGTCATGAGCCCAGGAAAATTTCAAAATTCAATGTACAGTTTCTACTGAATAGTATTGCTTTCACAACGTTGCAGAGTTAAAAAAAAAATGCAAATCGAAATCCAGTGAACCAGGGACTGTTCGGGACTAATGGGAATGTAAAATGGGGCCGTGGCCCTGGCAAACAATATATAAAGCTTCTCCAAAAAATTGAAACTAGAACAACCCTATAATTCAGCAATCCCTCTTCCAGGTGAATATTCAAAAGAATTGAAATCAAGATCTTAAAGAGGCATCCCGAGCTCCCAAATCGAATGCAACATCATTCACAATAGCCAAGATATGGAAACAGCCCAATGTTCATTCCACAGAAGAAAGCACAAAGAAATGGCGATATACATATATATAGAATGGAATATTATTCAGCACTGAAAAAGAAGGAACTCCTGCCACTTGCACAACTTGGGAGAACCTGGAAGATATTATAGTAAGTAAAATAGGTCAGTCACAGAAGAACAAATACTACCTGATTCCTCCTCCAGGAGACATCTTAAATAGTGAAACCTACAGAAGTAAACAATAGAATAGGAGTTGCCAGGGGAAAGGAGAGGAAACAGAAAGTTGCTCAGTGGGCTTAAAGTTACAATTAGCAAAATGCATAATTTCAAGAGATCTCCTCTAAAGCACAGTGATAAGATACTGTATCCCCAGTCCTTTCTTAATTCGTATTTTGAGACAGAGTCTTTGCAACTCACTAAGTTGCCCAGATTGGGCTGGAACTTGCAATCCTCCTGCCTCAGCCTCCCACAGTGCTGCGATTACAAGCACACACCACTACACTCAGCTACAAGGAAACCTTCAAATGTGATGGATATGCTTATTACCTTGAAAGTTTAAAGAAAAGCGAGAACACCATCTTAACTACTAATACTTTGGAGGTTCTTAGTAAGGGGACTATCATTCTTTCTGTGCCCAGGTCAGAGGAGGGCTGTCTCGGGTGACCCAAATGAGGAGCGACCCTGATAAAATCCACGAAGGGAGGATAGATGTAGCCAAGGAGACCCACGCTGATTGGAAGTCATTTAAGTTCACAAACCATTTTCAAAATCGTTGTAAAAGAAGCAACAAGATATGTCATGTACAGGTACAAATCCCCTATGATGAATGTTATCACTATGTACGTTTAAAATGTACCATTAAAATAAAATAAAATTTAAAAAAAAAAATCGTCTGAAATCCTGTTGTGTTGGACAGGGCCACTGCCGCTTGGAGCAACAACAGAATAAACCCAGCCATGCCTGGGCGAAATGTAAATTCCATCCCAAAGATCGACCAGCTTTTCCAGTGACTTGCAGAGGGCTCCACGGATCTCCAGGAAGAGAATTTAGAACTTCCAGACCTCCACTTTTGTATCTTTTCTGTCAAAGTGGATTTCTACCTTTTTAACAAACGACAAAGCTAGTGTCTGTCTTTTCCCGTCTATTGGTGGGTCGTTGGCCTTTATAAACTAAAATGCTTAGGAAACCAAAGTCATCTTATCACATATTCTTAGTCCAAGCTCAGGTTTTTTTCCCCAGAGTTGTATCAAAAGCTGAATTTATACAATAGGGATTTTTTTTTTAACACTTGCGTGCAGGCACTGACGGAATCTGCGGCTTCCTCAAAGGCAGGCAGCAGAGCGGTTATGACCCAGTTCTCCAGCAAACCATCGGGAAAACATCCTAATTGGGGAAGCAGCTGCAGCGGCCTGATGCTCCCAGCACAAAGCGCCCCGACCCTGAACTCTGTGTCTTTCCCTCCTGCTTCGGACACCGGCAAGGAATGACACCAGCCCTCAGGGCAGGAAAATTGAAAAGCCTGCCTGGGAGTGGTTGGAGCGTCGGCCTACCAGGGACTCCTGTTCGTGAAGGTAAAACTTCTAACTAGGGAGAGACCAGCGGGTGAGGGGGGCTAAGCCCCGGGCTCCGACGCTCAGCACCGCCGGAGCACAGAGGCCTCTTCAGGGTGGTCTCTAGGCTCTCCCTACGCTTTGATTTTATCTGCTTTTCGGAAACCGTGATGAAAATTTTGCAGAAAGGACTTTGAATTGTGTACAATTCAAAGGAAAGGTAGTGAACCGAGCTCCTGGTTTGGTTTTTCGTTTTGTTTTGCTTTTTGTGGGGTGCTTGGGGGATTGAGGCCGTTGCACACGCCGGGCAAGCGCTGCAGGGCGGAGCTGCACCCACATCCCCCAGATCTGGTTTTATGGCGCTTGCTGGCACACGGAGCTGAGCTATGGACACCTCCACGGGGACACTGGGGTCCCCTCCCCACCTCCTTCTGTAATGCCCCCAGGTCCCCGGGGACCTGGGGGGGGGGGCGGCAGGGCGGGTATCAGACCGGCTGCTAAAACTGATTCGCCCTTTCAGGTAAGTCCCAGAGTGGCCGGGAGTGAGCTCGGGTCTGGGGCTTGGAAGAGATCAACGCTGCATCTGGGACGTGGATTTCGGGGCTCGGCCCAGGCCCCCCATCCGACCCCGGGGAGAGGGAGAGCTGCTCTCTCCTGCCACCCATCCTCCAACCCGCTTCTTACCCCTCAGTGAAATTTCAGGCAAACAAAAGCACTGAAGCACTCTGCCACTCAAGCCTCTTCGCCTCCTGCAATCTCGCGGGGTGCAGCTCACTCCGCCCGGAGCCCTGAGGGGGTCGCCGCAGCCCGCTCCCTGCAGAGCCGTGCTCCTCGCTGCCACCAGGGGGCGCGCAACCGGCGCCGCCTGCGCAGTGCTCAGGGGCGAGCCGACCCCCATCCCTGGGTCCCTCCAACCCCAAAGAACGTCGAGCTTCCTCCCTGCTCTCCAAGGGGCCTCCAACAAATCATGCTCCAAGGCAACCTCCCTTTCCAGTGTCTTCAACCTGTGATCAGTTCTCCACCTTTTCTGAGGCCTGGGGTGGGGGCTGCTGGCAGAATCATGGACAGTATCTTCGCTGGGGCAGGAGCGTCTCTGTTCCAGTGCCCCTTAACAACTCCATGACTAAGCTCTGGGGATAATGTCCTTCACTTCCCAATGAGCTGTGGGTTTCGTTGGAGTAGGGACAGCGAGGCCTTGTCACAGTACTATTTCAGTAGTGGCACTGGCCCGTGCAAAGCGTGGGCGCTTCTCAGCCGTTTTTGACTGATTAGAAATACGCTGTAACTTTAAAGGACATTTCCTACCTGTGCCAAGATCCCAGAAAGAATGAACTGCAAGGAATCGTGCAACCGAAGGGTAGAAATACCCAGAATGGCATAACAACGGTTTCTTTGAAAGAAACCCATTCTAAAGATGGAAGCCTCGGCTTCTGAAAGGCAAAGCACTGGCCCTATCTTTAGAAAGCCAAAGATCACAGAATTTCTAACTTCCAAAGGAAGCCTGCGTTATCCAGGACAGACATTGTAGGGACAGGAGTGGGAACTCCAAGCCCTAACTTTTTCATAAGCCACAGGAGCTCCAAGAGAATGCAGAGGGACACCCGGGACACCCGTGTCTGGGAGTGCTGTATGGCCAGGTATCGTCCCTACAAATAAAGGAAAACCCGGCACTAGAAAGTGTCGAAAAAATGCCAGAACTAACTCTGTCTCAACTTCAGAACCTGAAGATAATTTGGAGATAAAGTTCCAGGTTCTACAGAATGTGTGACTGTTAGATAAAGGGGCGAAGCCTCATCTGGACCCATTAAAAATTCAGATCCTACAGCAATAACCTGTATCATTTTGGAGTATTCAGGAAAAAAGGTATTTTTTTCATCTGACCTAAATTTAGGTATCAACCACCGACCAAGAGGCCTCATGAATTCTGTGACAAGACCGGAAGTATTCAGCATTCATGTTTCTACTTAGCTCCACATTTTGCAAGAGTACAACTATTCGTTTTTTCCCTTAAGTTTGCTAGCGTTTTTCCAGAGCAGTTTTTGCCCATCATATTTGCAAGAGTGAAACTTTACATTTACAGATAGTTTTATTTGTTTAAAGTTTACTAGGCTTTCTTCCAGGGTGATTCTTGCCCATCGTTTGGATAGTGGTAACCAAGAGTTCACAGGAGGATCTGGATGGTAACACTTGTTGTATCTGTGAGTAGAAGGAAACTTTCTAGAAACATGGCCTGTGCCTGAGTTGGCAGGATGCTGGCTAGGAGCTCTGGAAGATGCTTGGACATACAAGGTCCAGGCAGCTGGCCAGAGTGTGTTTCTGCCAAGAATCGGGGTCATGGGATGACTCTGCCGTTTCCTTGTGGGACACGGCTCAGGAGAGACACCCAGCCTTGTGGTTCTCATCAGAAACAGTCTTCATTTCAGGAGGCATTTTGAAAACTCGCAGGGACGCTTCTCGTCACAATGATCGGGGGCACCTAAGAGGTGGCCTTAAAGATGTGGGCCGCCCTGCAATGGGCACGACCCTCCTGCAGCTTCATGACTCTGTAATGTCCTCAGTGGTGCTGGCAGAGCGAGAAGGTGAAGACCTGTCCACGCTTTTCTGAGCTTAGGCCAAACTCGGATTTACATATAAACGCACACTGTATTTGGAAAGTTTTCACATACATGGAACTTGCAGGAATGCAAATTTAGTGGGAAAAGTGTGAGGTCTTGTTGGTTTTTTTTTTACCAAAAGATTGTTTGTTTGACCATTTCAGGAAACCATTTACTCCTGGCAATGCTAATCACAATCACTTGAGTTGTGACTGTGATAGCTCCCACATACAGTGACCCTGCACTTAGGTGCGCACGTCGACTCTTTCATCTTCTTGAAAGCCCAACGTGTGCTTTCAAATATGTTGACTATATTCAAATATAAGCCCAAGGTGGCAGCTGGTGGGGCGTTCCAAGGATGACCAGGAAGACCAAAGCCGAGCACCCTGAGGAAGGGAGAGCGAGGCCCAGGAAGACAGAGCTGCCCACCACAGAGCGGACGGGTGGTATGAGGGCACCTCGGAGACACAGCCCGGGACCCCAACAGCAGCGGCTCTGGGGCTCAGAGAGAAACCCAATAGGCGAAATGACATCACCTGCAGCCAGGAGCCCCGAGGCGAGAGGACACAGGGACCCCAGATGGATGCAGGGGCACCCCACGGACTCAGGCCCAGCACCCCACCCTGGGAGGTAAGAAGAGCAGCAAGAGCTGGGAAAAGAGTGCCAGGAGAAGGTGTAGCAGCGGCTGCAGAAGCCGAAGGAAGAAAATGCTTGTGACAGAGGAGTGAGCCACCATCTCAAAAACAGTGTGAGAACCTGAGAAAGGAGGACGACGGGGAGCGTTGGACCCAGCCCTGCAGACACAGGCACACACACGTGCACGCTCACACTCACTCACACGCACACGCTCACATGCTAATTGGTTCCACGCTAATTCGTAAAAGGTACATTTCTTTTGTTGATTTTCCTAAAGCATAAAAATCTGACTCCTGAGCCCAGGTTGGCAGTGCGCGTCTGTAATCCCAGCACTCTGGGAGGCTGAGGCAGGAAGATGGCAAGTTTGAGCCCAGCCTGGGAAATTTAGCGACTTAGCAAGATCCTGTCTCAGACCAAAAAATCTTTTTTAAAAAAAAAAAGTCCTTTTTAAAAAAGGACTCGGGATGTAGCTCAGTACAAAGGCCCCGGGTTCAAACCCCAGCACATCGCCCCATCTACCCCAACCCCCAAAAAAACCTGACCTCTAAACCCTTCCTTAAAATGATGAGAATTCAGTCCTGGCCATGACTCGGCAAGTCCCGCTCTTTCCCACAGAGAAAAGTAGTAACCAGAGCAAAGAGATTTAAAAAGGAAGAGAAAGGATGTAGGGGGAAGCTAATTCATTTTCTTAAAGACCCAAATTGTTACGTGTATTTTTGTTAGTATATCGTTGTAATAGCTGACATAGGGCCAGCTGTTTTGACAATCTCTTCCTGGCCTTCTCCCAGGGTCTGGCAAACTTGTGAGAAGAAACAGACTATAAATATTTTCAGCTTTGCTGGTCACTTGGTCCCTGTCACAGCCACCCAACACAAAAAAAGCAGCTGAAGGTGATATGTCAACAAATGCACATGATCAGGCCCCAGTACGACCTTGTTTATGGACAAGAAAATTCAAATTTCATACAATTTTCACATATCACAAAATATTTTTCCACCATTTAAAAATATGTAAAGCACCCTTAGCTCCCAGGCTTTGCAGAAGCAGACGAGGAGCTGGATTGGGCCCACTGACCGCCTTACACCATGGAGCGGCCACCATCCCGTGAGGCCCTGTGAGTACCCAAAGTCCCCTCGTGATGAAGAAACTGAGGCCTCCTAAGGTCACATGGCCACAATTGAGGGAGCAGGGACGGAAACAGGTGTGTCTTCCTGTGTGTCCTGTGCCCCTAACCGCAGACCCGTCTTGGGCTACTGTGTATCAGGCTGATGGACAAGTACTGTGTTTAAATTAACATCTATAACAACAAGATACATGGCCAGGAGTCCCCCTCAGAATACTCTCCCTCTCTTAAACACACGTATCTCATCATTCTTGCCACTTTCTGAAGCAGTTCTGGAAATCCTCTTTTGTGAGTGTCTTTACGATGTATGATCAAAAATACAGTGAATGCCGGTGCCCAGTGCCATTCAACAGAAAAGCAGGCTCATGAAATCATTATGGTGTGTCCTCACCCACCTTATTCACCAGATCTGGCACCATGTGACTTCTGGCTCGTTCCCAAAGTCAAAATGACCCTGAAACAGAAACGTTTTGAATCGGTTCAGGACAGCAGAGCAGCCACAACAGCGTAACTAAAGACACTCAGGAAAGAAGACTTCCAGAGCTGCTTCAGAAAGTAGCAAGAACGATGGGCTAAGCGTGTACAAAGTGGCGGGTGTCTGAGGGAGATTAATGGCAACGTGTGTTACCACAATCTTTTTATTTAAACACACGCGGTATTTTGCAGTCACACCTCGTCTATCCGTCAGTTCACCACCTTGCACAAGAGCACTAATCCTGCACCTGTCTCCTCAGGGTCGTGCTGCCCAGCGCCTCCCGGCTCGCCACGGCTGACCTTGCTGCCGACACAGCCGTCAGGCGCAGGCAGCGGAGCGTGCAGCCCGCAACAGTCGGTGCTCTGTCTTCATCGACCCCAGGTCCGCCGACACCACCCTGTAATTCTTTACCCACCTAAGCACGTCCTGCCATGTTCCTGAAAGGGTTTCAGGTAACTACAAGCGTGAGGACCTCATAAAAAAATGCAGACATTACAAATGAGTGATGTTACATCTTTAAAGATAAACGAAGGTCTGGGGCACACTCTTGTGGAATCATTAATTTGATTTTTTTTTTCCTCCTTCCAACACTTAGAAACTGATTCACCTGCAGAAAAAGCCAAAGGTGGACTCGTCAGCTTCCAGGCAGGTACCTCGAATTCCCGTTACGGTGTTGGTACTTCGCTTCCTAGTCACCACTCTGTGCTCTTCTTCAGAGCCAGTTATTTGAGCAATGCAGATGACCCGACACAATCCTTATGTTCAAGAAACTTACAGCCTCTGAAAAAACTCACTCTAGATAAATTTATCACTTCAGAAACACCCCTGCAGCCCTATTAGTTGTATCTTTACTTTTCAGAACACGTCTAGCAGTGACCTCAGGACCTTTGCAGCTGCTGTTTTCCCTGCTCAGAACAATCTTCCCCCAGTTTGGTTGGCCCCTTCTTGTGCTCTGGGTCTTGTCCAGAGAAGCCCTCCCTGATCGCAGACATAAGGAGTTGGTCTTTTGTTGGTCTCTTTCCTGGCCTTTGACTCCTTCAGAACCCTGATCACAGTCTGTAATCCCAGTATGATTTATTTGTGTTTTATGGCAGCTTCCTCTCTTCTCTCCTCCATACTGAAAGCTTTAAGGGAGCCATATCTGGCTGTTAATTTGTTTGTTTGATATTAAGAGACTAAAGCCGGGGGTGGGGGATTCTGTTCATCAGGAGTCAGGAACAGCAATCCATAAACATGCATGAGATGTTTGTAACGTACATCTCCCTAAAAGGACTCACATTTGTACGAAGAAGAAAAAGAAAATCCAAATAAAACATGGGCAAGAGATTTGAACAAACACTTCGCAAGAGAGGACATCCAAATACTCAGCTTTAAAGTGTGCTCAGCAGGATAAGGCAACCTAAACCACAATGAGATACACCTACATGTCCATGAAAACGGCTAACACTGAAAGGCAGGGCCGGCGATATCCTGCTCGGCTGTCAAGCTAGAGAAGCAAATGGAACTCCCGTTCACCGCTGGTGAGCGTCCAAAACTCGTGTAGTCACTTTGTTTCTTTAGTAGCTGTTTATCCGCAGCTACTAAAGCTAAATATATGCTGTATTGTTCCTGTTTTGATTTTCTGTACTTTATCATGTTTTGACATCTTAAAATCTTGCTGGTCCCAGATTGTCCTCCCAAGGCTAGCTGTTCCTCAGTCGGGGACAGTCACTCGGCCACATCCTGTCGCATGCAAGCTGACCGCCTCCTCCATCTGACTCTCACACACAAGCCAATATTCCCCCACCCTAAATCTCCCAGGGCCAAGTACCAGGCAACCACAGCCTCCCTCTAAAACCCAGAGCAACAGACTCCTCCCAGCCAGCCCGTCCTGCATGGCTTCCCTGTCCCGCCTCAGCTTTCCCATGGGAACTCTTGAGGCCTTGGTCCTCCCAACTCCTGCTCAGCCTCCTGAACAAGCCTGGGGCCTCCCATGTGGCCCTACATGGCAGCGTGTACCTCCTTCCTTGGCAGCTGTGGTAGTCACTTTCCTGTGGCTGGGACAAAATACCCAATGCCCACAACTTACAGGAGAGGTTTATTTGGCTCACAGTTCCTGGTGGGTTCAGTCAATGGTCAACTGGCTCCCAAGAAGGAACAGCATGGTGGAAGGGCCTGGTGGAAGACAGATGCTCATCCCACGGCAGCCAGGAAGCAGAGAGAGAGGAGGGGCCAAGGACAAAAATACACCCTTACACCTCCTAAGGGTGAATTCAGCTATGAACTCATCCGCAGAGGAACCCACCCATGAGTATGGTGCCCCCATGATCCCACCACCCTCCAAACACATGAGGCTTTCAGGAGATATTTTAGATCTAAACCATAACAGGAACACAGTAACAAGTTCTTCCTTCAGGGGCCTGGACCTGTCTGTATTGTCACTCCAATAAACTAAAATCCCTTGTGTACAATGAGACCTAGGCCTACTCAGTCATTCTGTTCTTGTGGAATTGTGCATATTTGTCCACACAAAACACCCCCATTATACTCAAAACAGCCCCAGACCTAAAACAACCCGGGGGTCCATCAAGCATTAAATGGAGCAATAGCTTATGGTATGTTACAATGGAACTCCAAAAAGCAACCAAAAGGAATGTTAAAAATAATGACCCTGATAAACTCACAGGCATTTGGTTGATCAAAAATAAATGGTACCTAGTACTCCAGACACAAAATTGTATGTAGGCTACGGTTCCTTTCACATGAAATTCAAGATCTTGTAGCCATCTGTGATGATGTTCATTACCTGGAGTCACCTGCAGGACAGGTGTGGACTGGGGCGGGGCCAAAGGGAGGCACACTTCTAGGACCTTGGGCATGTTCGGAATCCTTTAATGCTTGGTTGTTACACACACACACACACACACACACACACACTCTCTACCCGTGCTATAAGTACATCTTACTATGTACTATGTGTTATACCTCAATTGAAAACTTTTTTAAAGGATGAACTCAAGACAAACTTTAAAGATAGAAGGATCTTGGATGATTGGATGCAGAAGTCAACAGATGGGAAAACAGATGTATGGTTCGAGTATGGCTTGTACCCTCTGAGACTCAGGTTGAAATCTCATCACCATCACGGGGTACCAAGGGGTAGGACCAGGTGGGACTTTCAAGGGGTGACTGGGTCTCCGCGCCCGGGAATGCAGTAAGCTACGCGTGGGGCTCACGGATCAGCAGGGTAAGGAGTTATCCAGAGAAGGACTCTGCTATGCCAGCCAGGTGGGTAAGGTCTCTCCCATCCCCTGTGCCCCTGGGACTCTGCCAGCAAGAAGGATACCACCAGATGCAGCCAACCAACCTGGACCAGAACCGCAAGACAAAGTAAACTTCTTTTCTTTATAAATTACCCAGTGTGTGGTGCTGGGACATCAGCAACAGAAGACAGACTGAGGCATATTTCAAAGCCCTTTTTATGAGAACAGTGGTGCCCCTGAGATGGGTAACATTAGAAAAAGGGATGGGAAGCTGATGGACACGGTCTGAGCCATTTTGACTTGAGACAATGGGGACCCTGAGGAGAAATGTCTAGCAGTTGGTGGAAATCGGTGCTGAGGCCGAGATCACAGCAAGAGATGCAGACTTCGAAGACACCAGGACGTCATATGGGAGGTCTCCCAGGGAAAGAAGTTGTCCAGGGCACTCACATTCAACCACAGCCTTCAAATAATCCCCACTAGTAGAAAGAAAAGTGTGCCGGCCGCGGGGTGGGGGCGGGGTGTCCACAGGCGACACCAGGGTCCTGAGCAGAGCGTCAGAAACAGAGGGCACCTTGGCAAGGGGGAGGGTTAGCTTCTCTTCTTTCTCTTGCAAAACCTTCATGGGTTCTTTGCTCACTTGCCCTCCGCTAATCAAAGTCCTTACATCTGGGAAGGGCTGGAGAAAGTCTCCAGGCTTCTAGACACGCCCACCTCAACAGTCCTGCTGCCCCCATCTGGTCCCCGGTGCTGGTACTGACTCCCCTTCATGCCAGCTGCACCAAGGTTGACACACGTGGACTGGGAAACACATCACCTGTCGGCACTTGCCTGGAGATGGAGTGAAAGGTCATTTGAAGTAATTATCAGCCTGATAATTGAGCGGATGGCAAACGCCAAATACCCCATCCCCACCCATCAGCACCTCCATAGTTAATTCTCCTCCGTGCCTGGGCAATTTAATCTAAATAGCTCTATCCCGTTGATAGCCACTTATATTCTCTGCTTTTCTTTTTCCAGTACTAGAGATTAAGCCCAGGGCCTTTCCACTGAACCACATCCCCAATCCTTTTCGTTTTTGAGACTGGGACTCATTAAATTGCTAAATGTCCAGACTGGGCTCAAACTTGCAGTCTTCTTGCCTCAGCCTCCCAATGTGCTGGGATTACAGGCATGTACCACCACACCTGGCATATTCTTTGCTTTGCTTTTTTTTTTTTTTTGGCAGGGGGGATGCTGGGGATCGAACTCAGGGCCTTGCACTTGCTAGGCAAGCTCTCTACCACTGAGCTAAATCCCCAACCCCAACCCCAATCCCTCTTTTCAAAGTGTCCAAGCAACTGAACTTCTAAAACATCTTTATCCCACAAAAAGCTCACCCTCCAGAAGCTATGAAAACTGGCATGAGTCCAGAGTCCTCCAAACACTTGTGACACCACCATTGTAGCCAGTCATGTCTTCTTCGTTCCTGCCTCCTGGTCTTTGCCTGCCCCACACCCTTCCCCTGCAGCCGTCCCTCCCCACACCGTGAGGACTGTGCCGACAGCAGTATGGGGGCACCAGGCTCCTGGAGCATCGGCGCCAGACAGACTGCGTGCAGCCAACCTCTCTCCATGTTCTAATGATTCAAGTCCAAAAAAGGGAAAAGCAACTCCACGCTGGTCACCATTCTTTTTGTCATCTTGGCGACCATCTCCCTTACCCTTTTCTACTCTTTAGTTAGGTCCTTTTTATCAGGATCCTGAAGGACTGACCCACATGTTGAAAATCCACCTCTTCTCAGGAAGCCTGTCGCTCTGGGGGCGTGTGCTACCTCTGATGATGGGCCATTACTTTTAGGAGGGGACAGAAACATTCCATTTACTTTGAAGAAATTAGAGGACAGTGTGGGGGCAACAACATATAATCACTTAATTTGGAGCAGATCCAGGCCTGAATATAAGCACTCATGATTTAAAGGGGGAAAGCAATTAAATGCAAGTGGCAGAATGTTCTTTCAAGTCAATGAAGTCATTCGGATAGTCCATAAAAAGATGACTAGCCTTTGAAAGCATAGTCTAATCCCAAGTGAGAAGAGAAAAAAATGCAAAGATTGACATCCATGGGGTGAAAATGAAACAAAATGATCAACCATTTAAGAATTTCCGTGATTTCCCTGGTGTTTAAATTCCATTTTGTTTTTTCATCATTCTGTGTCTCCAACACAGTGACAGATTTGTTACTCTCTTGCATACCCTGCATCTTAACCTCTTTTAGCATTTGGCAAGTCCCCATCTTTTGTGGGGGCCCCCATGCTCTGACTAGGACTGAAAATGCTGGGGCTCTCACTCTCCCAGACTCTCCTACAGCTCAAGCCAGACATACAACTTGCCCTCCCACCTCAGCATACGGCCCTATGGACTCCGGAGCCAGCAAGATCAAAACAAGGGACAGGAGTCTCCTCCGTCATTCTAGTGGCCAAGTGTCCAAACTCAACCAGATCAGAAATTTAGAGGAATTTCTCCAACATCAGAATACTACAGTGGTTCCCCCTGACCCACAGGAGATACATCCCAGAATTCCCCGTGGATGGCCGAAATTGTGCATAGTACCAAACCTTTTAATAAATAAGTATGTGTGTGTTCCCACCCATGTATCACCAATACAATATACACGCAAATGCTGCAATTTTCCTCAGAAGAGAATAAAGGGGCCTCAGAGAGGGAAGATGCATCTTGCATTAGGGCCTTCGCACTCAGTTGTATCTTCAGCCCTTTTTGTGTTTTTTATTTTGAGACAGGGTCACACTGAAGGAGTCGACTGCCGCCGTCTTCGGCTGACCAGAGACCACTTTAAGCCTCTTCCACCTCCCTGTGCTTTCACACCTGCTCAAGATGTATAATTGTGGGGTAATGCGCCCCAGTAACTACAGCTACACCCAGAACTCCCATCGCGCTCTCCAGCCCTGTTGCCGCCAGACCCCTCCCCCACACACACATATTTCAAGCCTTATCCCCATCAGTGGGCGCAGCCCCTTCTCACTGAGCTCTTCTCCTCCCTGTCCCCTTTTGACTTCCCCTTTCATGGCCACTCTTTGTGCTCACGACCCTATTAAGGACCATGTAGCCTGTATGAGAGTTACTGGTCCAGTCTAAGGGCCAGGGTAGTCCCTCTCAGGCTTATTCTGAAATACACTTGTCCCGCTGAGCTCGTATCCTTGTTTTTTTCTTCCTCTTTTCTAATACCCATTAAGTCACTGAGTTTTCCAGGCCCAACTTGGAATTCTCCTGCCTCAGCCTCCCAAAGTGCTGAGATTACAGGTGTGTACAACCAAGCCTAGAATTTATTCTTTTTGCTTAACTGCAACCCTGTGCTTTTGACTGACTCCTCCCAATACACACGCGTGCACACACACACACACACACACACACACACACAAACATACCCACCTCCAACAACCAGAGTTTGGCTTTGTTGTATGCCGTGCACAAATGAGACATGCCGTATTTGTCTTTCTGTGCCTAGCTTATTTCATTCCGAGTGTTGTCCTCCACCTGCATCCAGATTCTCCCAAACAAGCTTTCCCCCCACCCTCAGGCTTTTTTTTTTAAGTCTGAATGGTATTCTATTTATCCAAAGGAAGTGAAATCAGTGTTGAAGAGACATCTGCATTCGCGTGTTCATCTACAGATGCAAAAGAATTCATTTTAACAGAATGAATGTAGTCGATATCAAATCGTGTATCCTCTTTTAAACAACAGCTCATCGATCGGCCTAACAAGATGGGTTAGATAATCTGTTCTTTGGCCTCCGGTTTGAAAATCAGCCTCGAGACTTCCGGGAAGATGGCGGAGTGGTGAAAAGCAGAGAAAAAAACCTCTCCAAGATTTGTTGTCCAGACACTGGAATATAGCAGTTTAGGAAAGAGAAGGAGGGACGTGTGTTCCCAGGACCCAGCAGGGATCTGGGGCGAGAGTCGAGGCCCACAAGGAAAGCAAGAGAGACCAGCACAGAAGAGGAGGTGACGGCGGCGCTTTCTCCCAGAGC
>PVJO010005424.1:30593-98839 GCA_004026905.1 Hystrix cristata | reverse complement strand
CTTATCCCTGTGAGGATGTTTATTAAAATGCACAAAACAGAAAATGCTAATTTTATAGTTGTGGAGATAAGAAAAACGCATATGAATATATATAAAATTGACGGACTCTAGGGGCAGTACATAGGAACGGTCATATATTGCTGTAGAAACAAAGTAGAAGAACAACTTATTTGCACCAGGAATTGGTGGCTTAGTAACTGCCACAAGAGCTAAGATACAAATCATATGACCGTGTCTTTTGATCCAGAAAAGGCATTTGACAAAATACAATGCACATTCATATTTAGTGTTTTTAACACTAAAAGTAGACATTAATAAGTAATTCTTTAACATACGAAATGCATCTGCCACAACCCCAAACCAGTGCCTACTTGTGGGAAAGCACTATGAGCTTTCTTACTAAAGTGGAAGGAAAAATTGTCAGTTACCTCTGTTTCTATTTAATATTGTGTTGGAGCTGCTAGTGAATGTAGTCAGCCCCCCAAAAAACCAACCCAAATGAAAAACAATTAAAAGCATAAGAATTGGAAAGCGGTAAAATACCATTTTCATATTTCCAAAAGAAATAATTGTGTGTCTGAAAACCTAGAATGATCACTTCAAAAGGTGGATTTGAACATAGACAACATTCCAAAAAAAGCATTTATATCACTCATATGTCAAAGCAAAGTGAACCAAAGCAAAACAAAAAAAAGTTAAACTTTGGAAGCAAAGAGCACATTTTTTACTGCATAGATGTAAGCAGAAAGAAAATTATTAAGTAAAAATTAAGATTAGGCAGACAGGTTAATTAAATGGAATAGTAAATCAGTTCTTAAGCCCAATTATGTATGTATATTTAGCATAAGATAAAGAGAGCATCGCAAATCGGTATGGGGAAGTTCAGTAAGTATGTTGGGATGACTGTGTCTCTTCTAACCAGAGGTGGCTGGTGGCAAGTGTGATGTGATTGTGTCTCATTTTAGACCAGCAGTGTTCACACTGCGAGTCCTGTAAACTTGGGTCTTGGAGGTGTGTCAAGACTTTCCTATAACTGGTCTGCTCTGGAGCGTGCTTGAGGGCTAGATGCCAAGCTGCTGCTGCTTTCTCATTTCCTTTCTACCATCACCCAACCCCCAAAACACTGAAAGAAAAAGCTTACAACTCTATCACCCAGAGTAGTGCATTGCAGCTGCGTGCTCAAAAAATCTCCAAGGTATCCAAAAAAGGGACAATTTAACAGCTTCTGGCTTCTCAGGGAGAGTCCTTAAAAGCCAAGTAAGAAAACATGGATATATTTCAACCAAGCGTCAACCTCAAGGCAAGGTTCCTTACCTTGTCCATCTATCTTAGAATTAGAATTTTGAAATCAGTTGGTTGTCACTGGAATCCATCATGTACCATCCTCACTGGATTTGAAAAAGGCAGCCAGGCTTTTTCTGACAGAAAATAAAATCTTATTTGCCAGTTTGTTTCACAGTGTAGGAGTGGGGAGAAAGAAGTTCAAGAAGATTCCCAGATTGCTGGCTCTGGTAACTCAGTGAATTGTATTGCCATTTTATTGAGATGACCAAGGGTGAAGGAAGAGCCTGTGGGAGAGAATTAAATATTATTTTTTGAATATGTTAAATTTTAGTTCCAGGTAGATATTCAGTGTGGATTGTAGATAGGTAATAATATAGCTGAGTCCAGCTTTCAACAGTGAGAGGTGGGATGGAGGTATGAATTTGGTAGCTATCAATGTATAGATGGTAATGTAAGCCATATTTCTGGATGCAGTCACTCAGGGTACATGTAGACTAAACATCTGTTTTAGGGCTGAGCCCCAAGGTGACTGAGTCCCACGGAAAGTAGACTGAGAAGGGATGGCTGGGAGGTTGTAAGCAAAGCAGAAGAGTGTGACCATCCAAAATTTAAGTGATGTTGATGTTTCAAGGAGGGATAGCCACAATGTCTAACTCTTCTGAGAAATCCAAATAGGCAATAAATATGGTAATGGATCATCAGGTTGGTGGATGTGAAAGTCGTTGGTAGCCTTAGCAAGAGGGATTTCAATGGAATAGCAGAGATGCAAACCTGGCTGGATTGGTTAGATAAGAAAGCGGTAGGGAGTAGAGATAATGAACTTAGAAAACTTTTTAGAGAAGTTATGTTATTGAAAGAGCCAAGGAACAAAAATCCCTGTAAAGTTTTTAACCCATCGGACCACTAAACCCAGTACCAGGATGCTGTCTTAATGAAGTGATGAGAAATTGGGATTAAAACTTATATTTACAGATGTTTAGCATAATGCTATTCAAAAAGATTTAAAATTGGAAATAAACAGTCTAATTATGCAAAGATAGGAAAATTATGTAGTTAAGTATGACTTAACTCTGATACAGAGTAGTAGGCAATCAATTCAAATATGCACACAAGCATCTTTAATGACAAAAATGGAACTATGAATAAAATGACATAAATGGTTCCTGTAAAATGATGTGGAATGTGTAAAAATGTGAAACAAAGTGGAAATAAAAATAGAAACTGAAAACTAAATAAAATATAGAAACAAGTAAAAATGATGAATGTTCACGTCTCTGGCAGAGTTACAAGTTTTAGTATTTTCCATTTTTTAATACAAACTCATAAAACTTAAATAGGGTTAACATGTTTATTATGATCATAATAGTTATCTCCTTTTACATAATTCTAGGTAGTTTGAATATAAAGTGCTTCTAGGCACCATAAATTGGGCTCATATAATAGTATCCGACCACAAGTCTCCTCCTTTCCTTTCAGCTGTAAGGATTACAGTTGTAAACGACAGAATCTCATCTCGAGAGAGTATTTTGACTCTTGCAGCTCCAGGCAGAGCTGGATTTATAGGCTCTGATGCTCAGAAATCCATCATTCCTATATCACAGCACTGTCTTTCTCCTCCTCTTAGACTAAGCCATGAATGATGCTCCCTAAGGTTATGCAATGAATAACATGTGGCAGTTCCTCAGAGCAAGGGAAAAAGACCCCCAGAAAACTGCAGATATTCACTAACACAAATCTGCCTGCAAAGTGGTTGTGCTTAGTTATCCCTTCTACGTTTGCAATGAGCCTGTTTTTCATAAAGGTTTTTTAGTTTTGAGATGCTATTAACTTTAATAACTCTTTCAAATTTTGATTATATGGCAGATTAAAGCAAATCTTTAACGTGTTCTTTGGGACAATCTTTTCTGCCCATAGGTCTGCTCCTGTTTCTTTTCTTTTTCTTCAAAATTGTTCTTGGTTTCTTCCATCCATTCAAGACCTCAAATGCGTCTACTGTATTACCCAAAATCCTGCACCAAGAAAATCTCTCCTTGGCAAAAAGAATGAGTGAGTGGAATTATTCTAAATCCACTGGTTACTTTTCTAGGATGATCCATTTTAGACAAAATTTTGGCAGGAAAAAAAGGTGCAAATTTTTCACCAGAAGTTTCTATGTCATATCTATTGTTGAATAATATTACAGAAAACCTTTTACTCAATAAAATAGAATTCTCCTCCTCATTGTTCTCACTTCCTAATTTTAAAGACTAACTTTCTCTTTTTGAATGATGTGGAAATAATGCCAAATTACCTAAGACAGAATAACCATTTAAGTTTTAGTATAGTTTTAATGTTTACTTTTTACGTACTTGCTTCATTCTCAGAACTTGCGCCAATTAATGAAATCTTGCAGCAATTAATCTTGCAGCTACAAGATTCCTAAAAGTCTAGCATACTGCTGCCTGAAGAACCACTCTGTTTTATGTACCCCAAGCCATGCTTTTTAAAAAGTAAACCAAATTAGACATCAAACGTGTTTGTGATGATAAAAGAAAGACACAGGGGGGTAAATTAGGAACTAGTTCTAATGTGGGACTGGCTGCCTGGTTTACCCAACTGGCAGCTCAGTACCATGGAAAGCAAGGAAGGATGTGGGAGCACGCCCTAGCTCGGCCTGTGTGGGTTCTGAGTAAAATCCTGCATCATTTGGGCAATATTTTCAGTGAAAATCATGCAAGAGCTTTTGCAGTCAGACAAGGAAGCGAAAAGGCGCAAAGGAAGACAGGATGTGACTTGCTGTATTTATTTTGTTTGTATTACTTGATCAGAGAATTTGTACTTTATGAGATTGAGCACAGAAAAGCTCTGAATGTCCCCTAAACAAAATTAATAAAGTGACTCTAACATTGCAACATGGTTTGTCAAGTATTTAGATTTTTCCTTTCTTGTAATTTGGGGTTTTAGGTGATGGTAAAGCTGCTCAGAGAAAAGGATAACTATCTGTCCATTGAATCATTTATGATGGAAATCCTGTTTTTCTATAATTAAGAAAATTTCTTGGAAAAGTAAATCTTTGGTGTCATTTAAAAGTTTATCATTAGATTATTAGTTTTCTCTGAAAAACAATTTCAAGATAATTCTTAATGTTGCTTTTGATCAAGACAGATAATCTCTTTGTCTGGAGCAAAACACAATTCTGGGCTATGTGTAGCCCTCTTGTAATAAAAATTGCTTCAAGCTCAGATTCCTTTTTACTTCCTTGTGCCACCAATAAACTGGTCCTTTCAGTTATATGTAAAAACATTTAATTTCCTGAACTCTTCTTGCTTATTATTTCTTGATATTTGTCCTTAGTAAGTTTATCCTGATCAGAATGTTTTCTCTCACTGTGGTGGACTTACTGGGGTCAGTGTGAGCAGGAAGGCCCAGCTGGACTGAGTTGGTGATTCTGGATGTAGAAGAGCCACCTGCAAAATAAAGGAAAAATGGAGCGGGAGATTGCAGGCGGCTCTTTCCCAGGAGAAAGTCTTTCGTGGCTGGTTCTCCTGAAGGGAATTTGGCTGTTCTCATCGCAGAAGAAGTTCGGGGTCTTGCTGTTGTCAAAGATGACTGCTATTTGCTCTGGGGAAGGTCTGATCTTCATCTCCGCTGCGAGCATTGTACCCTGGCTTTCGTATAGATTTCTTCAGCCTTTAGTGCATGCTGGATTTACCTGTGACATTGCCACGGGCCCCCAGCCCTTGACTAGATCTTTCGGGTCTCTAGTACATAGATAGACGTTCTGCACTCTTCCTGCATTTGGCTTGTGTGTGTGAATGTTGTAACTTGTAAATGTCCGGTCTCTCGCAAACCATTGACTCTAGAAACTACTGACTAAGATACTTACCTTCTCTCTCATTTAAAGTCCTAGAGATGCTTCAAGTACAAATTCAAAATTCAGCTTTCATAAGCTATAAGTGATTTTTCTCATCACTGTGAATGTGATTTTATAAAAACCATCATGAATTTTATACGTTTTTTGATTGTTCAGTTCTTCTATGCATTTTCTCTCATTGAAAGTTAAAATTTTTAGTTTTAGTACAAAATCATATCATTTTGCAATCCTTCCTGACACATCAGTGGGAAGTGGACAGTCCATATTTCTGCCTGGGATCAGACTCAGGGCCTTGCAGTTGCCAGGCAAGCACTCTAACCCCTGAGCTAAATCCCCAGCCCCAATTATTTCTTATATTAAGGGATATTTTAAATCTCAAAACCATCTGCTTTGTTTTGAAAAGCTCCCAATAGCAGTTCTTCCTTATGGTGATCTTAAATTTGTCTTCTCGTGAGTTCTAACCATTGACGGTAAACGTGCCTTTCCACATGGGTATAAATATAATCTGTCATTTATTCACTCAACTGTTGGCTAGTGCTTTTGGTGAGACAGACATTCTCTTGTACAACAGATGTTCTCATGTTGATTAGATAATAAGCTATTCGTGTACCAGCATCATGATGTTTATAGAAAAATACATAAAATATTTTTATATTGTCTATCAAAGTGTGCAGAGAGGGGGGAAACAGATAAGTCTTATATATGGATTATGGAAAATATTATTTAGTGTTGATTAGAAGAGGAAGTGAGTAAGCATGGGTGTGTGTATTTGCGTACAAACTGAAGATGCCAGGTGTTCCCAGAGGACAGAGGTTGGTGGCTGAGTCTGTGGGCTGCACAGAGCAATAATTTATTCTTAAAGATTGGGGCTTTTAGCTGGGTGTGGTGGTGTGTGCCTGTGATCCTAGCACTCTGAGAGGCTGAGGCAGGAGGGTCACAAGTTTGAGTCCAGTCTGGGCAAGGTAGTGAGACACGGTCTCAAAATAGAAAGTAAGGAAAGAGTTGGCATGTAGCTCAGAGCTCAGTGGGAAGACTTGGGGTTCAATCCATAGTACCATACACACACACACACACACACACACACACACACACAAACATGGAAGACTGGGGCTTTTACATTTTCTGCTTTATTTCAGAAATAATAAAAAATGACACAAAGTCTATCCTGCTATTGGGTCTGGAATATAAAACCAACAATCCTGTATAACTACAGCTAAAAATAGAAACCTCTGTTTATCCTCCTTCAGGACTGGGGAAATCTGCTGCACTTTCTGTTGACTCTCTTCTTTGCTCAGGGAAAGAATCACAAAAGGCTATATATCAACTCTCCACTTATTACATGATTTATTGTATTTTCCCAACTTTCCTGGAAATCCCAGAAGAGTTGGATTGCAATTATTCTTCAGACTTAGGGACTGCCACCAGGTGTCCCTTTTCCCTATCCGGAATCATTCCCATTTGGACCATTAATACAATCCCAGAACCGGTAAGGAAGGCTGTGGAGGTTATTCATTCTTTCTCCCATTCTGGGACAATGTGTTTGCTACGGGAAAGTGAAGAGGCATTTGCATTTAGAACAACCAGCTGGTCACAGCCCACCTCTCTCCCTTTTCTATTTCTTCTTTCCCTGCCACCCAAGCAACATACAGACATCCATACAAATGTTCACACTTTTGCAGCTAGACCCAGAAAAACCAATTCCCCATTGCTAGTGCAGCTAGGAAAACAGTAACTTCTGGGGGTTACACTTCATAGTTGATAACAAGATGTCAAATACTCCAGTCTCCTCACCTTCCTAGTGAGTACGCATAAGGGTGACAAAGGTGACAAGGGTGAGCACATTTTGATCATGTCACCAGCAAAGCCCCATGCTCTGCCCCTCTGCGTCTTCAGTGGATGGAAGGCACACAGTTGGGAAAGGCCCAGACCCGGCACTTAGGCTGAGTTGAGACATGCTTATCTTTCTTCAAAAATTATCAAAAATATTCAATTTTAATGACTTTTAAACAGTATGGTAGAAATAGTCTTAAAGAAAATTTAAGGAAATGGATAACTCCTGCTAGCTTTCATCTTCTCTTTTCACTTGTGTAGTCACTATGACTCAGAGAGCCCAAGAATCCTTCAAAGCTGTGCAGATGCTGTAGTCCGGCATGTGTCAGAGCTCCACAAACTCAATTTCTGCCTCAGCTTCACGCATCTTACTGCCCTTATCAGAGTTTAAGAGCTAATTAAAAGGAATACGTTAGCAATATATTAAATGTCAGTTCCCCCAGAGGTCTTGTTTAGCAAAGCCAGAGGAAGGGGCAAAGAGGAAGCAATTTCACTATCAACAGTCTCCTCACTAGGGATGAACCATGGAGACTCCACACAGGGGTGCTGTGTAGACTCATGGCATCATTCATGGAATGGACCAAAGTCTCCTGACACATGGTGTTCAAACAGTAAATGGGGGCTAGTTTCGCCTGGAAGTGTAAACTCTGATGGCTTCTTTCCTTCCTTCAGTGTTTTTAGTCATGAAGTTAGTTTAGCTACTGGGCAATTTCCCTAGAATGATAGGAGGAGGCCAGTTCCAGTGCACTACTGTACTTCACAGAACCAGAGAAGCACTGAGGGTGGGGCCTGTGAGAAGTGAAGGAGGCATCTGTGGAATTTCAGGGTTCATGTTTACCTGAAGCCACTTATCCCTCCCACTCTGACATCCAGGGGTCTCGCTGATTCTGGCGTACAGTGCTACTCAGAGGGCCTGGTCGAGATAAGAGTGGGGAATGTGCAAGAATGTGGAGGCACGTGGAGTTGGCATCTTTGGACAAAGAATACATTTGTTTGGTGACATAAAGAAGTGAATTCTGATGCAAGTGTCCAAAGGGTCTTTGGGATAGTGATTGTTGGCATGGTTGAAAAAGGTAACTAAAAACAAGATGTGTCAGTGGATGGAGGAAAGAGCAAGAAGACCAGAGGTGAGAGGGGACCCCATCTTCTAAACCTAATTACTGTACTTTTGAAATGTTCTGATCCAAATTAGAAAAGGTTCTGAAAAGGCTGAATAAAGGTGAATATAAGTATGAACAAATGGGGATGAAGATGAGGTTTATGAAGTTTTCTACTAGTTCACAGAATTATGTACAGATTTTCATTTGTTCATTTGTTTTGGCAGATGAAGGCTAAATTACCCCTAAAGTAAAATTTATTGGAAAGATATGTAAGTGGCAAATAAGCATCCGAAAATTTGCTGTACATAATATATCACTAGGGAATTACCAATTTTAACAACGAGATACCACTACACACCTACTAGAAGAACCAAAATCCAGACTATTATGACACCAAATGCTGGTGAGGATATGAAGAAAAAGTAAATCTTATTTTCTGCTGGTGAGAGTGCAAAATGACATAAGTGCTTTGGAAGACAGTGTAGCTATTTCTTACAAAACTAAACACAATTTTAGCATAAAAGCCAGCAATCACACTTTTTTGTTTTATCCAAATGAGTTGAAAATATGTGTAATGTGTATAATAGCTTTAGTCATATCTGCCCAGACTTGGAAGCAATGAAAATGCCCTGCAGTAGGTGAATAAACTATGGTAGAGCTGGACAACAGAATAGTATCCATCACTAAAAACAAATGCACTATCAAGCCATGAAAAAATATGGAGAAAATTTAAATATGTATTACTAAGTAAAAGAAGTCAATCTGAAACAGGCTTAATAATATATTATTCTAGCTATAGGACATCCTGGAAAAGGTGAAATTGAGGAGACAATAAAAAGATCAGTGGTTGTCAGAGGTTAGGGTGGAGGGACAGATGAAAAGGCAGAGACCAGAGGATTTTTAGGGCATGGAAACTACTCTATATATCATAATAGTGAATACACATCACTATACATTTCCCAGACTCACAGAATGTATAACACCAAAAGTGACCTGAGTGTTATCTATGGGCTAGGGGGGTAATGATGTGTCAATGTAGCTTCATCAGTGGTAAGAAATGTACCATTCTGGTAAGAGAATGTTCATTATAGGGGGGGATACGGGTGTGAGGGAGAAGGGCGTGTACATGAGAACTCTACTTCCGGCTCAATTTTTCTATGAACCCGAAAAAAGCTTCAAAAAGAAAATCTACATAAAAACGGAAGTCCGTAGGTAATATCTAAACCTCACAGTGCAAGAAATCGCTTTTATACTACAATATTAAGAAATACAGAGCTTACTATCAAGAAGATCTGAAGAATTAAAAGTGGATATGTTTTTGAACAAGTATTGAAGGTTGGGAGGAATAAGAAACTAGATTTGCAAAACGCAATTTTCTGGACTATTTAGTGTTTAAAAGTGCATTAGTTACTTCGATGGTGCTACTTGTAATAATAAGTAAAAATTGGAGGCCACTAAGGAAGCATAAAACAGCAGTAACTTTCCTTTATATGGAATAAGTTTCTTTAAATGGAGAAAAATTCCAATCACAATACAAACAGACACCATTTAGCAATTAATTTCATAAGAAAAATGGAAGATCTATAAAAAAACAAACAAAACATACTTTTAAAGGACTAAAGCCCTGAATAATTGGACAAGCATGTAACATTCCCATAAAGGAAAATGTAATGTTCTACAGTGTCAGACTTTCTAAAGTGTTTTTAATCAGAATCTCCTTTGTCTGAACTAGACAAAATACATAAAAGAGAACAAATACCTAGGAGGTGTCAACAACATTTTGAAAAGAGTCTTGAAATCTGATTTTCTCTTTTATGACATAAAATTTTTTTTCTAAACAATATGATACAGGTGTGGGATTAAGCCAATATGTGGAACACAGTAAAATCCAGAAGAGATCCAAATATTACTGGTTTTATAGGAGCATCTCAAGTCTCGAGTATAAGTGTGAAATGGTTTCCATTTTTCTCACTACATGTTGATCACACTCTGCTTTGCTGTTATCGATCACATTTTTTTCCCCTGGGACATAGGTTACCCTTTCTTTTTCTCTTTGTGAATGAAGCAGTGTTGTTGCAACATATCTGGTATTCATTTTGAATCTTCATTATAGGCTTTCTTGGTTGTCTCTGACCCTTTGTAGTGAGTACTCACAGCTCACTTGAAGCCAGAAGGTCACTAGTGAAGTCTATGTTTATCCCTTCATTCTTCAGCTCTGAAGTTTGTTTTCCTGGGAAATGTAATTTATTGCTCCAAGCGTTTTCTTTTCCTAGATTCCACCCCCTGTTCCACCAGCACATGCAGAAGGTGCATTCAAGCTCACACACACCAGGAAAGGGAAATAACAATTTGGTTATTTAGCCAACAAGAAAACAAACATCGTTTGGTTCTAATTTAAATTCAGATTTAAATTCCTCCCACTCAATCACCCAGAGGAGTCATTGTGAGCTGGTGCAGAGTAGCTGAAAACTTATATTCGTGTATTTTACTAATGATGATAAGATTCTTCTAAAATTCTCCCACTTTTGAAGGATATACTATCCAAAGCTACCCTGGCCTTGTGAGGCATTGCAGAAAAATTGGTAAACCCAGAGAAGTAATAAGAAAAAACAAAACAAAACAACCCCCCCAAACCACAATAACCATGCCTCCATCCAGAACTCTTTGTTGTTTTGCTAATAATAAAATGTTATATATTTGTTCAAAAATACAGTAAGTCTCTTCCCATTTTCTAACCCTTTTCTAAAGTATTATAAATGAGGGTGGCGAGATAGGCTGTTTTGCTCAACATTTAGAAGCATGTAGGCTCTTAACTGTTGCAACTCACGGTACCCTAATGTATTCAACTCAGGTGTCCACCGTTCTGTCCCCAGGTGCTTGATGTTTTAGCAGCAGGCAATATGGAGTCTGTTTTCTTCTGTTCCCAGAAAGATGAGATAGTCACAGTTCTCACTGAGTAAAGTGACCTCCTTCAATGATCCTTCCCATAGAGGATCAGAGCAAAGGAAGACAAAACAGGCAGGTTTTCATGTCAAAAGATGCTGAATACTGATATTTTGTCATGCATTTTAAAGAAAATTTCATTTTTGGAAAAAAGACACTTTTTGTTTAAACAGTGCATCTTAAATGTATTGCCATGTCATTACATGTAGAGTTGCTTTATTTTTTCTTTAATCATTGTATAGTATTCTGTTGTATAGGTACATTGTCATTCAACCATTTTCTTATCACTGGATACATATGTTCTTTTTAGTTTCTCTCCTCAATAGGATGTTTTCTATGAGGTTTTAGTAGACGATTTTTATTACACTTAGGGAGTTTCCATCTATTTGTAACCCACAAAATATCTAAAATTTACCAAATATTTTTTTGGCACCTATTGAAACAAACACATATTTTTCCTTTGTTATACAAATTGAATAATTTCAGATTATAATACGATTTTAACACCAAACTTGGTTTCCTGGTAGTGATGTTTACATCTGTATATTATGATGAAATCAGCATGTAGTGTGTGTGTGTGTGTGTGTGTGTGTGTGTGTGTGTGTGTATTACTCTTTGCAAGTCTTGATATCAAGGTAATACCTTATGGATTGAGCTTGCATCAGTCATGTTTCCACTGCTGGAACAAAATACTTGACATTTGGGGTTGGGGATTTAGCTCAGTGGTAGAGCACTTGCCTAGCAAATGCAAAGCCCTGAGTTTGATCCCCAGCAGCCCCCGCCCAAAATACCTGACATCCGTGAGTTCAAAGAAGAAAGATTAATTTTGACTCTTAACTTCAGAGGTTTCTATCCATGGTTTGCGGGCTCCAAGGCAGAAACATCAAACATCGTGGTGGACAGGCATGGCAGAAGATAGTTACTCATGGCGACACTTAGAAGGATAGAATGCTCATGTTCATGTTAAGGTAGCCAAAAAGGAGAGAGAGAGGCGAAGAGCCTCAGAAAAGTTATATCTTTCAAAGTCGTGTCCCCTGTGACTTCTTTCCTCCAACTACACCCTACCTGCTGAGAGCCCATTCAGCTATGAACTCATCAATACTTTAATTCATTGCTGGACTTAGCGCCCTCACAGTCCAATCACTTTTCTAATCATCTCCTAATCCGATCAAGTTGAAAATCAATATCGAATATCCCAGAGCTCAAACATAGCTTTTTCTGTGTTCCTGAATATGTAAAATAATGTAGAAATCATCTGCTACCAGAAATTCTTAAAATTCCAAGCATGCATACCTCTGGGCTCGGTGTTATTTTATTATTTATTTATTTATTTTTGGTGCTGGGGATCGAACTCAGGGCCTTCCACTTGCTAGGTGATCACTCTACATACTGAGTTAAATCACCAGCCTGTTATTTTATTTTTGCTACTATTATTTTATGCTATTGGACTATTTAATTTTTCTATCTGTTCTTGAGGAAAGCATAGCAATTAATATTTTCCTGGGAAATTAACACTTCATGTACACTTTAATATTTATTGGCATATCATCAGTTATAGTGTTCTTATACTCTTAATAGTCTCCATCATATTGTAACTGTATCTTTCTTCTTTCTGTAGTGTATTTTAATGTTTTTACTTTTTTCTTCATTAGAATTTTCAGAAGTGACTCAAAGAATCATTCTTCAACTTATAAATCAAATTTCTTGATTTTTTCTGCTTTTATTTTTATTAGTTTCAGAAAAATCTTATAGTTTGCTTTTAACTTCTAATCTAGCATGCTTATTATATTTTTGTTTTTCTCACTTAAATTTCTTTATTTTTTATTTTATTATTACATGTTTGTAGTACATGAAATTTATTCTCATCTTGGGGAGAAGGAGCGTGTGCATAACACAGTTTGTTTCTTTTTTAATTACCTTCCCATTCCCACCACCTCCCTCCCTTTGTCTTTATAGTCCCTTTCTCCATTTTCATTCTTCTTAGTCTCAGCTTATGTTTATGACATATAATGTTTACATTTATTGTGGGTATTTGGCACCTGTACACGTTCTTTTTCATTCTTTTAATGCATACTATAACTTTTCCTTGGTGATGGGGTCTGATAGCTGTCCACCAAAACCCATTTCCCCTTGTTTCATAGTGAAGACATAGTTCATAGCTACCTAGAGTTTCAATTTTCAACTTTTCTTGCAATTGTGCTACTGTGGTCCAGGATTCTTAAGGAATAGATACACTTACACTATGCTTTCTCTATTGTCTGCTGGCTAACTGAAACTCAATGTGGGCGTGACCAAGCTGTGACCCCGCACATGATAACAAGTCCCTGAGGTATCTAGAGTTCCTTTTTCACTATGTGTGGAGTAGAGCTTTGGTTACATCCCACTCCATCAGTGTTATCATGTAGCTTTCTCAGTGTCATTGTTTAGGAATGTGTGCTCTTCATAGAATCAGCAGAATCCATCTGGGAAGTGCTCGAGTCTAAGAAGACTAATAATTTCTTTCTCAGTCTTCATGGTAACTGAGTGAAACCTAATTATTAGGAAGTGCAGATCTCAAAGTAAAGACGAAAGTATTTGCATTCCAGAGAAGCTGTATTTCCCAGTAGAGATTAAAGTGATGGATCATTTAGTTTCCAAGCCAGTCTTTTTGTGACTATGGTAATGTGACTTAATCTCCAAAAATTTAAGGAAGAAAGTAAAAGACTGATAATCTGACAGCACCACAATAAATACTGACATATTCTTTTGCTGCTTATGAATATATCTGTCTTGTCCCGATGAAAATAAAATGATTTTATCCACTTTTTTTGTGTGTGTCGAATTCTGTGTTTGTAGGTGGCATGGAGGCACACATGGGAGAATTAACTGGCATTTTCCTGCTTTGTTCATTTAATACTTTTAATTATCTTTTCTGCCAGGAGCTGAGGAGCATAAGAAATGAGTAAGGGAATATTAATATGCAATGCAAAAACATATATTAAAAGCCTTCTATAAAGTAATCCCTAGCTTAAGCACTGAGAAATCTAGGATGGTAGATAAGGCCACATACAGTGGAATGGAAATGAAGCAGTGAGGAGAAAATATGGTTAGCCACAGCTAGGTAATACCAGTCCTTAAATGTTAGGGCAGAAGAGTGCTGGGCACCCTACAGAGAGCTGTGAAATCACTACCTGAATGACAACATCCACAGAACTTGTGGATTACTCATGTGCATATGTAGGACCTAAAGAAGTGTGGAGCTTTATCTTCATGGGACTGCTCCCTAAGGAGTGAAAGTGGCTATCTCCTTAGCCTTTCAGAACATGATGGTTTCCGTAAGACATTAACGCCACTAGGTTTAAGGAACAGCCTGGAACTGCCCATGACACTGTCAGTGGTGGTGGTGCATCTCTTTGCAGAAGCATCAGCTGATTCCTTCCAAGGGATCTTGATTTTGCTTAAGGACACCTAAAAGGAAGAAAACCTGTGGCATATTTTTTGGAGCAAAACCAATAACATGCTTGTCCTAATTGGCCTAAATTTTTACTGCATGTGAGGCAACTCTCTTCCTTAGCATTTACATTAGCGTTAGAAGGGGCTTTGGTCTTATCTTTATGAAACAGAACAGTATGGGACAAAATTTTTGGATGGTTAATGTAACACTTATTGCCAACCAGCATCTTCCGTGATCGACTCCTTACGGCAGCTAGACAAGTCAAACTCCCTTACAGTAAGGGCTGAGCGTATCACATGGTTCTGATCATTGAAATTTAAGATCAATGTAGATATTTTGGGGATGGCTTTCACTTGCCTGATAAAAGAAAAATGTGGAATGATTGCTTAGGTCTTTGTGTCTTTCTTCCTTGAGTTTATGTATGCATAACTACATCACAGCCTTTTATGATTATGTAGCAATAAATGAACCCACTGTCAAGGTGAAAGAGGGAAAAAGCTTGGACTTTTAATGGGGATTCCAAATACTTTGACCATCATTAAATTGGTATTTGCTTTATTATTGATTTGTCAGATTAAAAAAATTATATTCTCAATACCAGATCCTGATTAGATACATAATTACATAATATGTAAATATAATCTTCCAGTCTTGTGGGTTTCATTTTCATTTTCTCTTGTTAAAATGTTGCGCATTTTGATGCATGGGACTTTTTAATTTTGATGATTTCTTATTTAGCTATCATTCTTTGGCTTCTTTGTGTGTGTGTGTGTTGTGTATTGTATGTGTGAAAGAGAGAGAAACGAGAGAGAGAGAGAGAGAGAGAGAGAGAGAGAAAGAGAGAGAGCCTAAGAAACTAATGCATACCCCAAATCCACTGAGATTTATCCCTGTGTTTTCTTTTAAGCTTTTTTTTTTTTAGTTCTTACATTAGTTTTTAAAATCTGAGTTAATTTTTTTTTTTTTTTGTGCCAGGGATCGAACTCATGGCCTTGTGCTTACAAGGCAAGCACTCTAACCACTGAGCTAAATCCCCAGCCCTGAGTTAATTTTTATGTATGTGTGAGGTAGAGATCCAATTCGTCTTTGTGTGAATATCCAGCTGACCCAGCGCAATTTGTTGAAAAGATTGTTCTTTTCCCATTTAATGGTCTTGGTCCTCTTGTTGAAAGTTAATTGGCTGTAGATGTATGAGGTCATTACTGAACTCTCATTTCTACTCCAGTGGTATCTATCTAGTTTTGAGAGAAATGTGCTAACATCATATACTGAGTGTGTATTGATCTGGTCTCCTTATGTCTTCACAAAAACAAGTAAATAAGTGTGCTGTATGCATTTAAAAAGGAATCAAAAGGGAGAAGCAAAGAAACAGTTGCGTACAGGAGGATTTGCACGGGTGGTTACAGAGGCTGCATGCATCGTCTCATTGCCGCCTAGAGCAGCTGGCGCTGGAAGCAACTTCTGTCTGGAGTCCCAGCATCAAGTTTGAGTACAGGCTGCAGGTGCAGAAGTAGGTTCCTGTATTGTCAGGCTTGGAGGCCGGGATGCTCAGGAAACCTTTCTTCCTTGTTCCATCTAACTGAGCAGTCAGTTTTTCACTTCTTACCAATTTGCCGCTCTTATATAAGCTTAACAAGAGGACAGAGCCTTCTCCAGGGTCCTGTTTGTACCATAGAAAGCTGTTAAGTGTGCTTGAAGTACTGCAGTTCATGGGGACCTCCTCTCCTTCCTTGGTGGTTATAGACAGAGGACTCTGATTCAGCTGTTGACCACTCCCGCTGGTGAGAAAGACAGAAGAAGACAGTTAAGCTGTTTTTAGATCACTTTTCTCAGACTTATGATGGACACTGATTATATCCCTGAATGCCCCAGCCGTGTATCTGTGCTTTGTCCCTTCCTCCTTCTCTAGATTCTCTTTTTCATTTCTGTCTTTTTGTAGACTTGGATAAAGCCTCCCTTCCTCCCCTCAGAGTTTCCACCTCTTCAGAATGCTCTGAGGAAGAACCAGAAACCCTCAAGACTCACACGTGAGTTGCATCCATAGGATCATTAGTAACACTTCAAGCAGCATCTCCATCAGCAAATATGATTCTCTAAATGGGTTTCTGATTCAAGAAACTCCTCTGGGCTTAGAGCAGTAATACAAACACCATGGTGGCGTTGAAACATCCGAACTGCCTATCAGCCAATCTAATACCTCGCTCAATGTTCCTTGGGACTTTGAGCTAAGCTTGAAATTTAATTATGAATTGAGACACTGCCCCCCTCTGGCTAGACACTAGATTCTGGTCCTTTCAAATCCTTCTACCTCTGTCAATCATTTGACGAACACACTTATCTAGTACCCACTATATGCCAGATTTAGTTGAGAATGAAGTGAGGTAAATTGTTAAAGGCAGAGGAACTGAGCCCATCCTCCTTTGTTCAAATTCTAGATTTATATCTCATTAAGTATGAATGCGCATCCCAGGATCATTAGGCATTGAAAAGATCTCTTAACATGAATGGTAGAGAAAAAGCAAAACAAAACAAAAAGAAAACAAAAAAGAAAAGAAAAGGACTCCAACAGGGACAGACAGGAAGAAAGTTGCCATTGTTTTTTATGCAGTGGTATGAACCTTAATGGCTTTTTTAAAAAAGCAAAAAAAAAAAAATGAAATAGCAAAACCTCATTTAAAAATTCTTGTTATATATGTTTTTGATACATAATGAATACATTCATTGTGGGGAGTTGACACATAAACATGTTGCAATTTAGACTTTTTTATTTACCCTTCCCATTCTCTCCCTCCCCTCTCCTTCCATCCCTAGATCCACTTCCCTTCTGCAAAAGTTCTCTCTGTTTCCCATTGTATGTCTTTTATTTTGCTCTTTAAATTATTCATACTTTGAGTTTCTTATAAAAGAGAAACTATGCAATATTCAGCCCTCCGTGTCTGATTTATTTCTATTAGCATTATGGTCTCAAAGTGCATCAGTTTTCCTATAAATGACTCAAATTTATTTTTCTGTATGACTGAGTAGTACTGCACTGTGCATGTGTACCCATATTTATCTACTCATCTGTTGATGGACAGAAAGCCCATTTCCAAGATTTAGCTATTGTGTGTTGTGCTGCTATGAACAGGGATATGTGTATGTCACTGCAATATGATATCTTTAACTCTTTTAGGAAGATTCAGAAGTGGTAGAGGGAGTCAAATGAAATGTCTACTTTTAGGTTTTTGTGGAATCTTCATACTGATTTCCACAGTTATACTAATTCACATTCCCACTAGCAATGTAGAAGTGTTCCCGTTTCCCTGCAGCCTCATCACTGTTTGTTATGATTTGATTTCTTGATGATGGCCATTCCTTCTGCGGTAAGATGGAATCTCAGTGTTGTTTCAATTTTCATTCCTGCAGTGACCAGTGATGTTGAACATTTCTTGATTATTTATTTGGCATTTGTACTTCTCGGAAATGTCTATTCATTTTGATGGCTGTAGTGGCGCACATCTGTAATCCCAGCACTTGGGAGACTGAGGCAGGAGGATTGCCATGAGTTCAAGGCCAGCCTGGGCTACATGGTGAGTTCGAGATCAGCCTAGACTACATAGTGAGACCCTGTCTCAGAAAACAAAAAATGAACAATAAAAAAGAAGTGTCTGTTTATTTCAACTGCCCATTTTTTTGACTGGGTCTTTTGCTTTTGGAGGTCTAATTTTGGGGGGGGTTCTGTATATGTAGTAGATATTAATCCTGTGTCTTAGGAATAGCTGGCATTTTTTCCCATTCTGTAGGTTGTCTCGTCACTCTCTTGGTTGTTTCCTTTGTTGCGCAGGAGGCTTTGAATTTGCTAGAGTTCCATTTCTTAGTTCTTGGTGTTATTTCCTGCGCAGTGGTCTTTGATTCAGAACGTCTTTGCCTGTGCATGTATGTTCAAGAGTTGTACATGTTTATCTTCTAGTAGGTTCAGTATTTCTGTTTTAACATCTAGATTTTTTTATCCGTTTTGGTTTTATTTTAGCACAGCATGAAAGATAAGGGTCTAGATTCATTATTCTGCGTATGGGTAACCAGTTTGACTCAATTAGCTTATTATTTGTTTCTACTTTAAGTCATTAAACATTTTGTCAGTAAAACCTTTTATTTGTTAAGTCCTCTTTAAGCTCAGTGTTTTTGGAGACGAGTCTCCTCCCTGGGAGCTGGCGTTAGCGTTCCAGATGGAGTCGTTCTCTTCTCTGCATTGGCTTCAGTTTCTCTGTCACTTCTAAGTTCCTGTGAGCTTTTTCTTGATTTCCAGAGCTCTTCTACCTTTTCTCTTTGCTACGTTGTTTTTTCAGTGTGTCTGAGAGAGGCTGTGATATGCTGCTGGTCTTCACATCACCATTTTCCTGAACCCATAAAACCTTGTTTTTAAGGAATGGAATTTTAGAGGGTGTTTGTTTTTAAAGAATTAAACTTGATAGGACAACTTGAGAATTTCCTTCATCCTTCCTTCTCTCGCTCTCCTTTCTTTCCCTTCCTCTTTCTTTCTTTCTTTCTTTCTTTCTTTCTTTCTTTCTTTCTTTCTTTCGGGGATTAAACCCAGGGCCTCACATGCCAAGTACACAAAGAACTTCGTCCTTCTCTAGGTGGATGCGCTCCTGTTGTCTATCAGCCAGGGTTTCTGTTTTGCATTTCATTGCACTCCTAAGACACTTATGTCTATATCGGATTCCCTGAGTATCCTTCTTTTTTGCTAGTTCCATTACCAGCTTTTCTAAGTTATCCAGCTTTGCCTAAAACTCATTTCTCTCCCACCTCTTTCTCTCTCTGTGTTTACCTTGTTTACTGCTCTATTCTTATTCTGTGGTGAATCACTGCTCTCTGCCAAGAAAAAAATATTTTTTTTTAATTTCTGCACTTTATTGGAAAAATGTATTTTTTGAAAATAAATGAATAAAATAAATAAAACCTCAGCATGACTCTGAAGCTATCTTAATGAAATGTAGGGGTGCAGAGGTGACAGACACCTGCAAGTGAGGCCCCTTCCTGAGGGCAGGGAAGTGCACCCTCACATTCACACCCGCTGCACCCCTGTGGCCTCAGCAGTGGCAGATGTTGTTCTAGGTCTTCCTGACACCTGCTGTCTCGGCCTCTACCCTCAAAGCTCCCCGGTTTCCCCGAGAATCCTGGGGAGACATTTCTATCCCCTAAAGCAGAATGGGACAAGCACCAGTGTGTGAGATGTGACATTCAACTGAGATAAATGTGGCATAATTTCTCAATCATCAATTTAAGGAATATTTTTGTATGCTGGATCAAATGTGGATATATTACAAAATAGAAAGTAGTATGAATATTACATGTAGTTATGAGATTTCAAAGAAATTTCCTATATAGTAGATTATATCTCCTTTACCCCATAAGAATACAGTTTCTTCTTGGCTGTTAACAGTAATTTGTAGGAAATTTTTTTTGTGTAGGAAAATTTTTAAAAACACTGGGCCACTAAGAAAATATATATCTTTGCAAACTCCAATAGTTTAAGTAATATAGTTGTTAGGCATCATAAATTAATTGTTCAGATGATCTTTTAATTGGAATTAAAAGGATTGAAGATAACAAATTATTCCAGTGATCCTGTTCAGAAATAAGATCCTGCTTCAAAAGAATAAATTATTTCTACCTAGTTCTGAGAGAAGAAAGATTTCTATCAGAAACCTCAATTAAAAAACATGAAGCAAACATAAGTATACTATGTTTTTGAGTATAACTTCAAGAAAACAGCACAGTTCTTGGGCTGTAAACATTGTCCCAGGGGACATTTGGGGACCAAAAAACTTTAGCTCAGTTGGTAGGGGCAGAGGCAGAATTATCTAGAATATTAGTTTTTTAAGGCCACCATAAGAAAATGCCACAGACTAGGTAAAGTAAACCACTTAAGGTTATTTTCTCACAGTTCTGGAGGCCAGAAGTCCAAGATAAAGATGTCACATGGTCATGTGATCTTCCTTTGGTGTGTCAGTGACTTGACAAAAGAATGACAGAGGGAAGGAGGAAGAGTGGAGGGAAAGAGGGAGGGAGGGAAAGTGAGAGAGAGAAAACAAGTTCTCTGGTGTCTCTCTGCATGAGACACTCCTAACCTGATTGGAATATGTCCTTGCCACCTAGTTTAATTAGTTCCTGATAAGCCTCATATGTCTACAAACACAGCCACGTTAGGGGTTAAGGTTCACTTTATAATGTCCAGAGTCCACTATTTCCTGATGTGCTTTTTTGCAGAGGTGAATGCAGAGCTGAGACCTGCTTTCAGACTCCGGGTGAGTGACCAAGACCATGAGAACACTTGTTCGGCTGCACCTGCTGACAGAAACAAGTGCAGGTGAGGCCCGGTCATATCCTTCACATCTCTGAAGTGGCCCTGGCCTCTGACGTGCTGCTCAAGTTCTCAAGAGCATTCTTTGACAAGAAATCTTATTCTGATGAATTCAGAAATGATGATTCTCTTCTATAATCAGTGTAAATCTGGTTGTTTCCATGAATGGGGAGCTGGATCCTTCTGCTCAAACATTCTTGGGCTAAGTTGGATGATGGTTTCATTTGTGTCTGGTAGACTGACATTAGGTCCACATCTTGATTAAACTGTGTGTATTGGCATCTCTAGCCAATGGTTCAGCCTGTCAAAAGTTCTCCATGGAAAAGAAGCAGAGGAACTAGTTTTTCTGTTAGAAAGCTCCTGAAACTTAGATTATTCCTGAGGCAGTACAGTACAAAGAGTAAAGTTTAGACTTATAGATGTCATTCAATTATAAGTTCTCTTTCCGAACTAGATGACCTTGGGCATGTACCAACTCTCTCTGAAATCAAGTTCATCTGAAAAATGAATAATGTCTATTTTATAGAGTGGTGGAGGGTTATGAGATAAATAATACATATAATCCACCACAAATTAATGTAATGTAAATTGCAAATATTATGTAAGTGACAAAGAGTACTGAGTACTCTCAGGGTCTTTTATGATCCTCTTTGAAATAGGTGTTTTGAGCCTCATTTTCCTGATGAAGAAATCAAGTTTTAGAGAAGATACTCTAGTACCTTATTCAAAGTCACACTATTAAGAAGTGGCAGACACATGGTATTCCTCTTCCACCTTCCCTGCCTATCAGAGGGATTGTGTTTAGTTTTAAAAAGCAATTTTAAAATTACATTCAGTTTCTTTTCCTTCCTCCCACCAAAGGAACTAAGGATCATGGTAATGTAGCATCATTTGAATCATGCTAGGGTTTTCCTAACATAGTGTCTCCTGGATTTTTCTCTTAGCTGGTGGTAGTCTGTTACATCCTGGTCTACATCTCTGCATGTAGAATGATGTAAAGCAAAGAGCCAAAAGACACATCATGTACATATCTTATGACCCTGTCATAAATCTTTGAATCTTAGTTTTTCTCATACACGAAGAAAATAGTATCTGGCTTCCTATTGCCTTTTTACAGTTATGTGCAAATGTTTTATCATTCTTTAAATATCGTGTATTTTACAGATTTATTACAGTGGTTGTTATAAAATGGACATCCATGTGACGATAGAAGCTGCACTTTATTCTGTGTAGTGTCAAATAGTACAGACTTCTTTTTCCTTTCTGAATTGTGTTATCTTTCTGAATAAATTTGAATAAAAACTTAAGTTTTTAAAACTGCTTACCCTGTGGTGTCTGCCCCCTGCCAATGGAAGCCACTTACTCCCTGGCAGAGAGCTGGTCCTGTAGCTCAGAAGTGGGGAAACGACTTTTGATTATGAAATCTCATTGCTGGCCTGCTGTCACAGGAACAGCAAAGATGCCATGAGGCCATTTTCTTTGAATCTGCTACATCTCTTGCATCCCTTTCCAAACAGAAACAGTCTATGGAGAGCTGACCTAGAACTTTCGGTAGAGATGGAGTTTAGAGATCAAATAGGAAGCTAGGTATGCACTGATAGAGTAGGGGAAAGTCTGACAAGGAACTTAGTGACGAGAAGTCTTAGCCTTTGGGTGGCCTAATGGTGTACTAGCGGGTCACAGTGTACTGCTGGGGTTGGGTGAAAGGCAGGAGGCACAGAGTGAGAGGGAGGGAAAGGTGCAAGAATGAAGGACGAGAGCCAAAGGCTTTGCACGTTCCAGTTGTTCTGTGACTGGCTTAGCCTCAAGTCTTTTGCCCAGGATGGTGAAAGAAAGCAAGTGAAAAAAAGCTCTGCAGGATGAGGACTGTTAAATATGGTTTGCTTCTCTTTGCATCCACACGCGAGGCAAAGGGCCGGCTGGGAGAGGCTGCAGCCCTCAGCAGGGAAAGCAGATGAGGCCATTGTGGTGGTGTTATCAGGGTAGAAAACCCTCTGCTTCCTCCCTCCCTGTGTCCCCTGACCCCTATCACCCCTCTCAGCTGCCGGGACATTAGAGTGGAATTGTCCAGCACAGGCAGAGGGGCTACAGTTGATCTCTCAATTTCTCAGGTCAAAATTAGGCAGAGGGAAACCCCCAAAGCTTCATCTGGGTCTTGCTACTAACCAAGTATAGACAACTTCTCCATTCTCATTCCCACCATTGCCTTCTAAAGACAACCAGAGTTTGGCACTGGGCTTTCCTAACAAATCTCCTTGCATTTGTGCTGGACTCTTCTGTGTCACACACAGTGCTTCAGTTAATAAAGGAACACAGTAGGACTGGGTGGGAAAATGATATCTCCTCTTAGTACCTAGGGACCTTGCTCAGAAAGCCTTTGTTAGCTGATCACAACACATTGGTGTGAAGGGTGGGGTGGGGTGTCATCTGGGCCACCCTTCCTGGTCCTGCTCTCTTTTTACTGCCTCAGTAGCCTCTTCAAAGAATGATTGGCAAATTGGACTTTGACAGCTTCTCTCAGAAAATCCCAATCTGGCAATGACTGCTAAATGCAGCTGTAACTCCAGGTCAGGACTATTCACTGGGGTGAGAATTACGTGGCTCCAGAAGCAGATGTGCACTGCGGCCCATGTGTATTTCTCACCTTGAAGTGCACATCTGAGTCTAAGATTAAAAAGTGATGAGGTACAGGGAGGAGGGTGACCTTTTCCTCATCTTGTTTGGAGGTGATTTCTCTCTCCTGTCCAGTGCTTGCTTACCTTATTAACCTCCCTGGAAGACAGCGGACGTGTCCCTAGATTCTTGCCTAAGTCTCATGAAGGCAAGAGAGTGGTCAAAGAGTTGCGGTTCATGACAACAGTTTTCTACTTCCAAGCAAGAGAATTATAGGTTTTGGTTTAGTGAGCATCTAGCCAGTCTGTGACACAGTCTGCTCTTCTTCACCACATATCTACTCTGCTTTCCCTGCTGTATATAAGGACATACCCCTCTGCTAAGGGAGATAACCTCACATGCTGGTCCCAGTCACTAAGTCCAGGTGAGAAGCTCAGAAGACACACAGCTATCTTCACCACAGTGTGATGATGTAGTTTCTATTGGTTTGGAGACTCATAAACTAAAATTATTTGCCCTCCACCCATATACAAAGGAGGAAGAGGGGTAAGATAACCATATGAAATACTCCTGGACAGTGGTTACTGGTCCACAACCATTTTAGGATGAGCAGAACAATGACTGTGAAAACTCCCTACTTTAGAAGGTGCAAGAACATTCCTTCACAGGCTTATCGTGGCTTCAAGGAAAGTCCTCATCCACTCTTAGTGATAGTCCCTGAAATTACCCCTGGGAGAGTCTTCCCTGTTCATTTTATTTCTTGGGTCTTATGGAAAAAGGGCCTTGGGGATATTCCTTTTTCAGGGCCTCATACCCTTCATAGTTCATTTCCTGGTTATAGAGGATTGGAGACCAAGAATGGCTTTAAATTAAAAACTGTGAAAGGCTTTTTAAATTTGAGCTTGTGGCTATCTACTTAGGATTTCTAGTTATTTGTTATATCACTCACTGAGAGACAGATTTTAAATTTTTCTCGTAGGTTTTTAGATTTGTCTATTTCTTCTTAAAATTAGATTGGAGCCGTCTCATGATTATTTTTCATGATTTTATCTAGAGAATTTTCATTCACTTTAGATTATCATTGTTTGATTAATCCTGAAAATATTATTTCAAAACTGAGGCCTTATAAATGTATTAGAGAATTAACAGGTGTAATCTAGGGCATTGTCACATCCTAACACAAATCATATGAATAAAATAGTATGACTGTATCAATTTTAAGAGGGGGAAGTAATGGCTTAGAAATTTATAGCTACTCGTATCACATAGCTTGTCAGGCAGAACTACTCTCTGGAGCATTTTGGAGTCTCTAAAAATATGTGAATTACTTCTCTTTAGCCTGTGATCTTACCAGTTTTTCAAATAATATTTTTAGACACTTGCTTTGGGCTGGCAGTATATTGGGTGTAGACATGGAAGATGAAGAAAAATGTATGCACCTTGGGACCATAATGTTAGGTGAAATAAATCAGACAGACAAGCTTAAATGTTGCATAAATAAAGAACACAATAAAAGGCAAATGATGGGAAACAGGGAAGTAGATCTTTCAGAAAAGGGAAAGAAACCAAGATATGGCAGGAAGGGGAAGAGGGAAGAAGGAAAGGGAGGAAAAAAGAATTAAGATGTGTTATGTACCTGTACCAAAGAGAAATGTAATCCCCACCAGGAGTGTAATCGTTATACACTGCAAACATGGAATAATAGAAAATAAAGATGAAAAAAATGAAAAATTCTCATCATTTCATATTGGCACAAAATAGAAAAATAATCTTTCAAGCTAGCCAGTCATCCAGAGTGCTCAGGGAAATACAGAGAATACAATATGGTTGAAAGCTCACGAGAACTGAAAAACAAAGGGACAAAGAGCAAAGCCCTGAACAAACAAAATAAACTAAGTAAACTAAGGCGAGGTGAGATAAACCTTGAGGGAAATTAGAGTGTAAAAGAAAAGGAACTGAAGGAACCTGCTGGCGATGAGCCTGGTAAAGCAGCAGCAAAGCACAGACACAAACCTGCATTTTTGCAGGTCTTCTGTCCCTTTCATCTGCCCTCTCAGAGCTGTTCACGAGCTTCTGAATCTGGAGCTTCCTTGGCGTTCTCTAGGCCCTTCCTCCACGGAGAGCTTTTCTCTGTTCTTTCTGACAGGCCGCACCCGGTGTGGCCCACTGCTCGCTGTGTCCTGTCTGCTCAGTCTTCCTCACTCTCAGGACAAGAACCCAACGAAAGGGAGGAAGCTGGTTACACAATGGGAAGCGGAGGTCAGTCTAAACCTGGATTAAGAATACATATCCACCTTGTGTCCATCCATTTCCTATTTGTATGTCTATAAAATAAACTTTAAAAGCAAATATTGCCTGCGACTCTTCCTGGTGTGCAACAGCATCGCTACTCCAATAGTTACAGTCTTAGACTGCTATTAAGAGCCCAGTAATGAGTCAGAGCTCCTTTCTATGAACAAAAGTGTGTAAATAGCAGAAGGGAAACAGAATCCTTGGGACCACAGAGGCACACGATTTGTGTAGTTATTACATAAATGATTGAAATTCATATTATTATCCTAGTTTGATGTCATATTGATTAAAAAGTGACATAATCAACAGACAATAAAGTCAAATTAAATTTGTGATTAAAGATATAGCTCTCTTTTTTATCATTAGTACTCTCTCCCCTTGTTATATTTTCAGGGAGACAATCACACTGACTTCAGGCTTCTTTTTTGGCAAGAGTCGCAGCCACCCTCAGGAGCCCCGTGTCAGCACAGCATCTGTGGCCCAGCTGCAGGTTTGGGGGCAGCCCACAGCAGCCCGGAGATCACTGTGCGTTTGCCGCATGGAAGTAGATGCCTGAGTGGCTGGGCCCGGCGGCTGTGATACGCAGGGAACTCTGCTGCCTTTTCTCATCCAACTCGGCAGCTGTGTTTCCGTGACTTTTCTCGTCTCCGCCGTTCTGTAACATCATCAGGAAGACGGGACCTCCACCATTCTGTCTGTACCAGTGCGGGGCATACAGAGTCTGTGAGGAGCTGCAGTTTAGGGTGAGATCTTCTCCCTTTCGGATGACCAGAGACTGACTCTGCTGTAGTTCTTGGCTGCTGACCCCTGTTCAAAAAGACAGTGTAAAGGAAACAGAGCAGACCCCTGTGAGATCGTCACGGTCAGAGTAGGGTGGTGACTCTCCTCCCCTTCCCACATTCCCCGGCACAATACTATCACATCAACACAGAACACTGTCTATTTTTTCAACCTGTTCTTTTTCTCAAAAGGTCTTCCCAGGACAGAAGATGACTCAGGCCTCCCCTTAGGAGCTGTCATCACCTCCCAGCTCCCCAGTAAAGCAGACTCACAGGCTGTCTGCAACCCCAGCAGCCCCACGAGTATGTGCAGGACAGTCTCCATCTCTCGGCTCCTCAGTGAAGTCAGTGAAATCAGATTTTCCTACAAGGCTTTCCCCTGCGCCAGAGGCTGTCCTGGGTGCCTGGTTGTCTGCACTCCCTTGGCCTCACTCAGATACTTCTAAAATACTGCCACCCTTTGGTTAGACTGAGTAATCTTGAGTAATGGATGGTTTTTCTGGAGTTAATTTGCAGATGAGATACATTTACTTATTGCAATAAAGTATGCTATTTGTTAAGAAAACAGAAAATATTTTGTTGCTTGAGACAATTTCCTCTTTATAATCAAATCTATGCCACTTAGACAATTTATTTATCTTGGTCTTTTTTTGCCTGTGTGGTGGACTTATTATTGTGGTCAACTTTAGTCAGAACACCCAGCTGGACTAAGTTGGTGTGATTCTGGGCATAGAGGATCCACCTGAGGATTATTGCTGAGGCAAAATAAGGGAGAGTGGGAGAGGAAGATAGTGGCGGGCTGTTTCCCAGGAGACGCTCTGCTGTGGGTGGTTCTCCCAAAAGGAACTCGGCTGTTCTTGTCGAGGAAGGAGCTCAGAGCTTTGCTGTCATCAAGATGGCTGTTGTTGCTTTAGGGGAGCTCTGGTCTTCATCTCTGCTGTGAGCATTGTATCCTGGTTCCGGTAAAGATTTCTTCAGCCTTCATCTGCAGACATGGATGTACATGGGACAGTGCTGTGGGGTCCCAGCCCTTGATTGGATCTTTTGGGTCTCCAGTGCCTAGATGGACATTCGACATTTCCTGCATTTGGCTTGTGGGTGAATACTGTAATTTATAAATGTACTGTATTAAATCTGCTCTCTTATAAACCATTGACTCTGGAAAGGTAACTAATATAGCATGTAAAAAAGGAGTAATGAAATTCATTGACATATTTCTTGTGATACATGGGAAGGAATTTGGCATATAGGTGGCCCATGAGAGCCCCTGGATGGATGTTACAGCCAAACCTGAAGGTGTTTCCCAGAAACTCCTATCCATCGTTCCCATATGACCCAGGGCTTGTCCTTCATGCTTCTCAGTCCGAACCTTCAGATGTTTGAAGATAACAGGAATATGCCCCTGAGTGTTCTCTGCTTCAAACAAGAATTTATATTTCTTTGACTGTATTGTGATTAATATATTTTTATTAGTGTCTGTTAATTTTACAGAATATGTGGTTTCAGTACCTATACTATATTTTGATCATATTTGTTTACCCATTATCGGCACTTACACCTTCCTCCTTACCATATTCCTGTTCTCTTGTCTAATATGTCTCCCTTCTTCTTTCATTTCATATTTTAGATTCCACATATTAGGAAGAACATTCAATATTTGTCCTCCAGAGTCTGGCTTATTTCACTTAACATGATGATTTCTAGTTCCATCCATTTTTCTGCAAATAACATGATTTCATTCTTTCTTCTGGCTAAACAATACTCTGTTATGTATAATATGTACCACATTTTCATTATTCATTCATCTATTGATGAAATACTAGCTGGTTCCATATTTTGGCCTAATGGCTAAAGATATTGAATATTTTTTCATATATTTATTGGCCATTTGTACTTCTTCTTTTGATAAGTGTATGTTCAATTTATTTCCAATTTATTGATTGGGCTATTTAATTTTTTGTGTTAAGTTTTTGAGTTCTTTATATATTCTAGATATTAATCCTCCACTGAAAAAGTAGCTGGTTAAGATTTACTCCCATTCTGCAGGCCATCTCTTCATTGTGTTGGTTGCTTCCTTTGCTGTGTAGAAACGTTTGAATTTGATATAGTTTCACTTATTGGTTCTTGCTATTTTGTCCTGCGCTATTTGAGTCCTACTCAGGAAGTCTCTGCTTGTACATACAGCTTCAAGCATTTCCCTTATGTTTTCTTCTAGCAGTTTCAAAATTTCAAGTCTCGTAGATAGACTTCTGATTCATTTTGAATTGACTTTGTGTACAAGGTGAAGAATAGGAACCTACCTTTAACCTTCTATATATGCATATCCAGTTTTTCTCAGCATCATTTAGTAAAAAGGGTTTTTTCTCCAATGTATATTTTTGGTCCCTTTGCCAGGAATCAGATGGTTGTAGTTGTGTGGGTTTGTTTCTGTGTCCTCTGATTAGATTCCAGTGATCTGCAAGTCTATTTCTGTGCAATGATCATGCTGTTTTTATTACTATGGTTTTGCTCTTTTTGCTTAGGATTGCTTTGGCTATTCTATATCTTTTGTGTTCCCAGCCCTTTGTAAAAATATAGTTTTATTTCAGGACTGAGTTTGGTTAAGTTGTTGAGTTTCCCGGGTGTGGTGGGGTTATTATTGTAGTCACCTTGAGCCGGAACACCCAGCTGGACTGACCTGGTGTGGTTCTGGGCGTAGGAGATCCACCTGAGGATTGGTGCCGATGCAGCATAAAGGAGAACGGGAGCAGAGGATAGTTGCAGTCTGCTTCCCAGGAGACGCTCTGCTGCGGCTGGTTCTCCTGAAGGGGACTCAGCTGTTCTCAAAGAAGGAGCTCGGGGCCTTGCTGTCATCAAGGATGGCTGTTGTTGCTTCGGGGGAGCTCTGGTCCTCATCTCTGCTGCAAGCATCATATCTCGGTTCTAGTAAAGTTTTTTTCAGCCATCTGCAGACATAGACATACACAGGACAGTGCGGTGGGCTCCCAGCTCTTGACTGGATCTTTCAGGTCTCCAGTGCCTAGACAGACATTCGGCTCTTCCTGCATTTTGCTTATGGGTGAATGTTGTAACTGGTAAGTGTCCTGTATTAAATTTGCTCTCTTACGATCCACTGGCTCTAGAAAGGTAACTAATACACCAGGCCAGGCTCTAACTTTTGATCCTCTACCCTAACCTTCTAAAGTGCTGGGATTACATGTCTGTGCCACTGTGTCCAGTTTATTTATTGTACTTTTTAAGAGGCTAAGAAAGAATTAAATCAGTGGCTACATTAGAAGGACAGGATATTCAAGATGGAAACTTTGAGTTTGGAAGACCAGGAAAACAGAAATTTCGAAAATTATTAATCAAGAAGATTCATCAGGGGAGGAAAGAGGAGGAGTGGTGACCTTCCAGGAGGCCTGGCACACAAGCTTACAAAGAATGACAATGCCTGAGGCATGCTGAGGAAATGATGGAAGAAATCATTAAATGATAGACACTTTCTAAATTAAGATCACTTCAAGTACACTTCCTAATGGCACTTGGATTGAGCCAGCAGGAGAAAGCAGAAATTTGAAAGCTAGTAGCAGAAATTAAGTTTCTTCATAGTAAAGTTTCATTCGGTGTTATACATCTCATACTTGAACCATAGAAACTTGGAAGACAGTGGAAATGTGAACTACGGAATGATTCGGACCAAAGTTCCCATATAGTTTTCCCACACAATGTAGAATCCATCAGTCATCTAACCATCTATCACTTGCATCTCATCCTTGAAGACTTTAGTCAAAAATTGAGTTAAATAGGAGAGAGACTATAAGATGGTAGAAGACGAAAACTGTGTCATTCAAAAAGTTTTTCAAATCAATATATTTAAAGTGAACAGGTCACAGTGTACTGGAAAAGTATCTTGCCATATCTCACAAAGAATTAATGGAATGAAGAGATGCATTTAACAAATATTTTGACAGATCTGATAAATAACAAATATATCCACAAAACATGGGTAAGGTTAGAGTTGTGGTTAGATTGACATAGGCATTAAGAGACCTACCACTGCATTTTATTGATTAATTAAGAATGAATCAGCCAGCCTACCGAATTCTTCCAATCAGCTTTATTTTCATAGCTCTTTTAGTATGTACCTATGTTTTTCCTATACCATTATTATTCTGTATTGTCCCTTTGGTTATTATGTTTTATATTTTAGGGTACCGACATACATCCAATCCCTAAAATAGAGCCTGGATTATTTAAAGTTGGTATATCTATTTGTTGAATGGGAAAAAAAAGCAGTTCTTTAGGCTAGCAAGTTAAATAGAAATATACTGCAATTCCCAAGTGGAATTTTGAATTTCCTACTAGGTATACTAAAAAAGATAAAATAGTTTTAATGATATATAAAATAGGTTCATTTACACAAAGCATCATAATTTAAATATGTAATCAAAGTGACAATCATTGATGAATATGTAAATTCAATCCTGGCCTTCAATTTCTCAGTGTTCTTTAAATTTCTTCCATATCTATAAGCAGACCAGCACCACTTGAAATGCTCAAGTACCACATGGCTTTTTCTTTGACATAAAAATCCTCTGGGACCATTCTCTGTTGCAAGTAAAATGTGTGGAGTGTTAAATCAGTCACCAAATGCTTTTTGACATCAGGTAATTCTCATCACTGAAAGGGAAGAAGTATATCTGGAACTAATTTTATTGTTTTTCATCAGTAGAAAAGGGCAGATGGTTGGGTAGCATGATGATAAAATTCCACTAATTTGCTCCAATATTGGAATATTATCAAATGTCCAAAATGAATAGACAGTCATGAAATCATTTGAGAAATAAAAGAACACAAGGCAACTTACCAGCAAAAGATGCTTTGGGTGGCTTTGGGTTTGGGAGGTGTCTGGGAAAAGCACTGAGCCTGTGGATGAGAGGGCTTCTTGGTTTTGTCTGAAGAGGATTTGACCATTTAGAGGCTGGTCTATACCTTGAGGAACACAAACAGGAGATCTCGAGTCAGTACAACCCTTGTATGTGACCCTATTTTGTTGTTTAGAAACATCCCAGCACGGCAGAATGCATGAGAAAAGCCATGACCAACAAGAATGGCATTGGTACTGGCTTCTTTGGAATCACCAATGGGTAAACACACGATGATCCAGAAGACAAGGAAAGAGAGGAGACAGCCACGGAGAGAGTTTGGATTTAAGTAAGGCCCACTTTGAATTACTGGAACTAATTGTAATGACTTGAAATGCACTCAGGAGAAAGATAGTAGTAGAGATGGAAATACCCTGAAGAACTCCGTGTGAGAACATAGTGCCCCACAGCCAATATTGTCCAAAAATGTAATTGATCAGTGTCAGGTATGTCAGGTGTATGAAAATTGGATCTATGGGCTTCTTCAGATGAAGATGAATTAAGAATATGTACATATATACATAAAATTAACTTTTAAGTGGAGTTCATTGAACATATGCAAATTTGCAGCTCAGAATGAAAAGAGGTCCGTGTCAAAGTCTTGTATTTCAGGTAAAGATGTGGTACTTTCAAAATCTGTTACCTGGGATTCTTGAGAACCTTAAGTTAAAGAAGTAGGTGTTGTAAAGAAAGTGGAATCCATTGATAATATCCTGCATTCTAGTGTATTAAAAAAGGAGGCTCTGTTGGCCTATATGAAATACAAATTTGCAAGTTACAAAACATTTTGCACCAGAGTATTGAATTGCTTTTCGTCTCTAAACTTATGTTTTAATGTTCTAAGTTCTCTGTGGTGGACTGATATGGTCAACTTGAGCAGGAACACTCAGCAGGACTGAGTTATCATGGTTCTGGGCCTAGAGGATCCGCCTGAAGATTACTGCCAATACAAGGTAAAGGAGAACAGGCGCAGAAGATAGCTCTGGATGTTTCTCAGGAGAAGCTCTGTTGCAGCTGGTTCTCCTGAAGGGAACTTGGCTGTTCTCATCGCAGAAGGAGCTCAAGGCCTTGCTGTCATCGAGGATGGCTGCTGTTAGCTTCAGGGAGCTCTGGTCTTCGTCTCTGCTGTGACCATCATATCCTGGTTCCAGTACAGATTTCTTCAGCCATTTAGCACAGATATGGACATACATGAAACATTGCTGTGGGCTCCCAGCCCTTGATTGGATCTTTTGGGTCTCCAGTGCATACGAAGATGTTCTGCCCTCTTCCTGAGTTTGGCTTGTGTGTGAGAACATTGTAATGTGTAAATGTCCTGTATTAAATCTGCTCTCTTGCAAACCATTGACTAAAGAAAAGTAACTAATACACTCTCTAAAAAGCATTACTGTATTAACACATAGAGAGTAATGTGCATATTTGTATTTCTTTTTGAGCTCTGTGTACATAATTCTTCCAAATCATATTTTCTTAAACACACATCTCACACTGAATTTTCCAAGTGGGTACTTTTTGCCTCCCCTCCCAAACCACCAGTCAATCTGCTGTTAGAAATCAAGTCTCTTTTATAATTTTACCATTCAGCTCAATTCCAAATAGGCACTTTAAGATTTATGTAGTTCAGATCTCTCTCAGACAAGGCTAAGAGACCCTGGTAAAATGGCAGCCTCCTATTGAACATAAACACCCTGAACTGTGCACAGAATATGATTCAGGAAGTGGCACCAGCCCCCGATTTGTGACTAGTAGAGGAAAATAGGAACAACTTACAATGGAAGAGAAAAAATCACCTGGAAACTTAATAGCTTAATATTAACACACATTACTCTTGAATTTCAAGAAAAGAAAAAAATCAAGAATTGAAAATCATGCATGTATAAATTTAAACCCATAAGCTTTAAAAGTCACGGAAACTTTAAATATATGTATAAGACCCTATCATATTCTTTCAGCAAATAAGAGAGACCTGAAACTTTTGGAATCAGATATTTCAATTTTTCTGTGAGAGTACATTTAAAATGTTCTAATTACAAAATTATGAAATAGTTGAAATGATGGACATGTTAAGTATTTTATCATCTTAATTACTGAGTTTATTCTGAAGGATTTGGAATGTGTTCCAGGGTCACCTGGCAGGCAAGGTGCTGATTATGGCTAAGACAACGGTAGTCATGTCAGGCTGGGTCCCTGCACAGTGTGTGAGATGAACATCCAACCCGGGAGTGGTGGCTCATGCCTGTAATCACAGCACTAGGGAGGTCGAGGCAGGTGGATCTCCATGAGTTCAAGGCCAGCCTGGACTACATAGTGAGTTCAAGGCCAGCCTAGAATACATAGGGAGACCCTGTCTCAAACAATAACAACAACAACAAAAAATATACTAAAGAGATTCCAGCAGCATACTGAAATGGCTATTCACCATGATTAATCAGGATTTATACTGGGTAAATAAGGATGGGTCAATGTACATAAAACAAAGAGGATCCTTGACATTAACATGACAACTATATGAGCACCCTAACAGATATAGAAATGTCAATTGACAAGATTCAACATCTTTCATGATGAAAAGTCTCAAGCAGTTAGATATAGAAGGAGTATACTTCAACATAATAAAGGCCACAAATGACAAGCTCACAGCAGCATCATAATCATCAACCACTAAAAGTTTTACTCTAAGATCAGGAACAAGAAAAGGACGCCCACTCTTGCTGCTGCTAGTCTGCATAGTACTGGAAGTTCTAGCAACACTAATTAGGTAGCAAAAATACATAATATTGCTAAAATCTACATACATTTTAATGTAGTCTGTGACCCAGTGTAATCCAATCACAATGCCAGCAGAATCTTTCAGAATTAGAGATATCAATATTAAAATGGACACAAAAATATCAAATACACTCAATACCAAAATAATTTTTAATTGTAAAAATAAAGCTGGGCGATCCCATGTCTTGATTTCAAACTACCTTACAAAGCTATAGCTACCTGATAAGTAGGGTGCTGAAATAAAAATATCATTGCCTACCATAACAGAATAAAGGTAACTGGAGTAACCCCAAACCTAAACAGCCATCTCTAACTTTTGACAGGTCATGAAGAAACGATATGGTAAATAATCTCTTCATTTACCAGTTATGGAAAAACTGGATATCCACATGCAGAAGAATAATTTTCAGGTAACGTTGTACACCAAGTCTGCCGTAATAGGGTTAAAGTCATAAATGCAAGACGTAACCCCATAAAACTCTGATAAAATCAAAGAAAAATGTTCTTTGATATTGATCTGGGAAGTAACTTTTTTCAGTATAAAAGTAATACTGTGGATAAACAAAAATGTAACCTGTATCAAACTAAAAATTTGCTTCCTTGAAAAGAATAATACATTTAACCCAAGTTTGTGATAGTGTATCACTGCCCAGTCAAAAGGCAAACAATGTCAAAATTAAAATGTTAGATACAGAAATTGAGAAACTGCAAGTATTTGTTCAAAGATGATATTGTAACTACCTGTGCTAATAAATTTGGAAGTATGAGGGATATGGGTAAATTCCTAGAAGACTTAAACTGCCATAAAAGATTTCAGAATTGTAGAAAGTCATAAATGTGTAGCGCTCCCTATGATTAAATTGAATTTCCATAACGAATTCCAAAAAATAAAATGCTTCAATGGTGAAATATGTCAAACATATTAGATACAAATTATCTACAGTTTCTAAGGAGAGAGTCAAGAGCATTCTACTATGAGTTCAGATTGACCTTAGTAGCAAAAGGTAATACATAAGGGGAGTTTGACAGTATGGTGACAAGAATTACACTTTCAGGTCTAAATGAAAAACAATCTGCAGCAAACAATTGTAAAAATGAATTCTATACTACACAAAATGATTCAAATGACAGAGCAAGAGAATTATCCAAAGATGCAAGCTAGGTTTGACATAGATGTTTTAGTGATTACCCGCAGTAGTAGATTAAAGGAGAGAGGAGAGAGATATATAATCACCTCAATATATTCATAAAATCATGTGAAAAAATTCAGCATATATAAATGGTTAAAATTTTTATGATGTTGCAAGAGAAAGGATTTATGTTGCTATAAAATATCAACAATATCAACATATATTTGTGAAAATATTGAAAGCTTTTCATTTGAGATAGGCTATGAGTAAAAATGCCTGTTATCTCTCATGATTCTTCGTGAGTTTTGAGAGGTTTTACTGTCAGTAATGAAAGTTCAACTTACAACACCTGGAATGAAAGCAGCACTATCTTTTATTATAGCCATAAAATTTTATGAAAAAAAACTATAGAATCATTGACTAAATTATTTAAATTATTTGAGGCATTTTCCAAGTTATTGGGTGCAGTCAGTATAAAAATCATTTTGATTTCTATATTCCACAATAAAGTCATTTTGAACTACTATTTTAGAATGGCACCATTTAAATAGCATAAGATGAATCTTAACATTAATGGAAGATAAAGGTATGCTAAACTATCAATTGGAAATGGTGGCATTAATTAAATACGACTGCAGCACTTTAATAAACTGAGTATCCAGTAATTTGAAGCAAAGAATAGTATATGCAAAATAAAAGGATGCTAGGAATTAAGACTAATAGAGTAGAAAGGGTTGTAATAGAATGAAAGTTGACTTTCAACTGTAAATTATTTAAAATGTAAAAAAATATTGTTTGAGGCATTGAAAAAGAAGAGGAAAACATGAAAGAAATCATAGAACATTAGATATTCAGGTTTGTACATGGAACTGAAAGGCGTTTTCAAATACATGTTAATGATAAATGAAAAAAAGCTAAAGCACAGTGAAGAAAGTGTGACAGTTTTAAAACAAAACTCAGTTGACAATTCAATAACATATGTGGAGAGCTATAACAGATACTAACATTGCAAAGAAATGAAAGAAAGGAAGATTATAAAAATATACATGACAGAAAAGAATAGTGTCAATAAAGAGAGAAGAAATACATTTTATGCCTATGTGGTATACTATAGCAGAAAAATAAAGATAAATATGGAAAAATGAAGTTTCTCTGCAGAAGCATCTATTAGCAAATAGGAGTATTGGAAAGGCCTTTTTACCTCCCTCTCATGCCCAAGGCTGAGTGCTCTAGCATCCTTGCTCAAGGCAGTCTGCTTCCCTGAGACAGAGAGGCATTGTGAAAAGGCTGTGTCTGACCAGGAATGACTGCATGTCGGGGATGGCTTGACAAGATATGTCCTGTCAAAGGACATCCATCACCTTGTCATCTGTTGCCCCCATGACCTTCTTTACTGTACCTCATTTTGGTGGACCTGCAGGAGCAACAAATCACTCTCTCAGATGCAAAATGAATCTCCTGGCAAATATTTTAGGGTTATTAATTATAAATGCAAAGTCACTGTTTAAGAATGTGTTTTCCAAGTTCGGCTATACCAGAATGTCAACTTGACTATCTAAAAAGTCATTAAAAGTTACTTTTTACACAGGTATAGAAATTACCACAGTCTTGATACAATGTGATCACTGAGCAGAACCCCAGAGAACACATTTTTCCCCTGGAGGTTATTTTGCCATAATGAAAACCATTTTTATGTATAATCAATATGCACTAACAAAAATAAATAAAAAACCAGAAATCCATCTCCTACTGTCTTCTTCAATTTCTTCACTGTTCAGTAATTTTGTTGTAGAGGTTTTTCATCGTTTAGATTGATCCCTAGGTATTGTTTTTGGAAGATATTGTGAAATGAAATAGTCTTCCTGATTTTTCTCAGCTAGTTCATTACTGGTGTACAGAAAAACTACTGATTTTAGAAGTTGGTTTTGTGTCTTGTAACTTCTTTTAACATGAATCAATTTGAATTTTCTGGAGTTTTATGTAAATAGAATCATACAGAATATAATTGCTTCTGTGTGGTTCCTTTCAGCATATTTCTTTTGAGATTCTACTGGAAGCAAGAGCTTCCATAATGAAATATCACAGACCAGGTGGCTTAAAAACATAAATTTATTTGTCTCATAGTTCTGGAAACTGAGAAATTTAAAATCAAGGTACAAGCTAATGTGGTTTTTGGTGTGGACTTTCTTCCTGGCTTATAGAAGACATTTTCTTGCTGTGTCCTCACATGATGAAGAGACTGAGCTAGCTTTCTGGTGTCTCTTCTTATAGGAACAATTATCCCATTTTGAGGGTCCCACCGTTATGGCCTCATGGAAGGCTTCAATACATGAATTTTAGGAGGACACAAACATTTAGTTCATAACAGAAATTTTTCTGTGCTAATTTGTTCCTTACAGTTTCCATTGTGTAGAACCATCTGTTGCCAGATATTTGAATTATTTCCAAGTACCCTTCTCCTAGCTACTATGTGAATGTTTGTGGACAAAAGCTTTTATTTTTTGGAGGAGATCGATACTTAGTAGAAAGGCTGGGATATGGGATAGAAGTGCATTTGACTGTTTAAGGAAACAGTGGATCTCTCTTCTAAGTGGCTGTACATTATGTACATTCCCAACAGCAGTGATGAGACTTTCACTTGCTCCACAACTTCACTATGCTTGGCGCGGTCAGTCATTTTTATTTTAACCATTCTTTTAGGTAGGCAGTAGAATCTCTTGTTTTAATCTGTGTTTCCCTTATGACTAATTATTTTGATCATCTTCTTGTGTGATTGTTTATCATATATAGGTCTTTGGTGAAATTTCTATTCAAATAATTGTTTTATTTAAAAAATGGGTATATGTCTTATTATTGAGGAGTAAGAATTTCCCGTTTATTCAAGAGATTAGCTCTCAACTGTCAAATCTTGGTGCACATAAAGGTCAGGTTCCCACTCCCAGAACTCTTCTCCCTGGCTCCACCTGATATTTGAGTATTTTTGTTTGTATTGCACTGGACAAGAGAAATATTGCTGGTATTTACTCCCTAAGTGTTCAAAACCACAAGGCCAATGATAAATTTTCTCTTCTGCTTGAGTTCAATAAACCCAGAGCTGCTTGTAGCCTGTGAGTAGGGACCTGGCCAGTCTCTTGAACTGATGTCCAGACTCCCTAGAAAAGTAGGTAGATCTCGATTCTTTCCAGTAGTTTGGAGAATCACAACAGAAGAAGTGAAAGCAGCGGATACCTTTTCTTTGGCTTTACCTACAAAAGTCATTCTTTCTTATGCTCAGAATACTTACTCAAAGTTAGAAGAACAGTAATTCCTGTCATCAACCTCATAGTTCAAGAGCAAACTGAGGTTTCAGGTTGCAGAGCTCAAAATCTGTGTCTCATCCTGGGTGTTGTCCCAAACAGCAAGGCAGCTGCCACCAACACTGCCCCACCCCAGGCAATTTTGCTTATGGGTGTTCCCCAGCCAAGATAAAGACAGAGAAGCCTTTTTATTTTTGGTCCCCAACAGTGCTATGAAGGTTTATTAGCCATTCAAGTACAGTAGCATTGGATAAGATTGGGACAGAACTGGGATTGTAAAATGAACAGATATTCAGGATCTAACAATTTGAAAGAAACCAATACATACTCTTTTCACAAATGTTTTCATTGAGCCGATATAGCTCTAGATATTAACCTAGTAATAAAGTATACCTAAGTAGAAATAGTACAACAAGAAAAATAGCTACGTTAGAAAGACCAAGACTTTAGAAAGAGAGTAAAACATTTTTAATTTCTCTCCTTTAGTTCCTAAAACAACACTTTACAGTTTGGATCTACCTATACAGTCCTACATTAGCTTCTAGAATTTTTTTCAGGAGGGAAAAAATGAAATGACATTGGCCAGTATGTAGTAGGAAGCTGGAGCATCACAACGCTCCTGGAGCAGTTGGGCACCACCTACTGACTGGGGAGACTTGCTAGTCACGGGCACAGAACAGCAGCCCCCGAGCTGGACCCAGGATCAAGCTGAGCCCTCCCCCTGGTACTGATCTTGCAACACGACAGCATGTCGATCGATCCTGACACCTGATATCAGTCTGCTAGCAAGAGAGCAAGTAGGACTACCTGGATCAGCTATCCAAGAAGATAGAAAAGAATGCCAGGGATTGACTCTGGGGCCACTGCATTCTTGTTCTTGCAGTGGTCCGTTCTGCTTGCAAGACATATCTTCTTTTTTTCCTTCCCAGTACCCTTTTCTCCCTGAGCATTTCTCCTTTTCATTTTCTTTTTCTTGTTTCTGCCTTAACATATGTGGTAATCTTTCACATCCACCATTTGGCCTGACCAATTCATTGATCGAGACAAATAAGAATCAGAAAAGTACTGCTGGTCCTTACCTCATCTGATAGCAAACACAGTCTTCGGATATTTAGGAAAGGAAGGGGTAGAAAGTCAGTTCTTGTAACAAATTAGCTTCAGTTTCATCAGCAGGATACTTGGATTCCTTGTTCTTCTGCACATCTTCGATGTGTTCTTCTCTTGCAAGGGCTTCAGTTTGGCAGCCACTTGTGCCTCTCTGTTCTCTTCGTTAGTTTCCATTTTGTGGGTCAGTTTCTCTTCTGCCATTTTCCCGAAGTTATTGTTCTCCTCTATAGCTTTTTGAAGCGCTTCTTTTGTATGCTCTGGTTTCTCAGCAAGCTGTTTTAAGACTTCAGCTTCACAGGACTTGCGTCTTTCCTCTACAGCTTCCAATTTCTTCTACATTTCCTCTGGGGAAAGCTCCTTCTTTGGAAGAAGCTGTGGTGAATAGAAGACAAGACACTGGCAGAGTATTCTACACCACTCGCCACTAAGGAAAGCCCCGCTGAGTCTGAGCTGCCCAGTCAACTCTCCGGACAAGCCTCTTGTTTAGGTCTATCTCCACTCTCAGTTTTAAACATAAATTTTAAAAGAGAGAAAGAACATTTTCCTGAAGTAGCCCTAACTTGGAGGTTTATATTGGGATCCTTTACAAGGTTCGACTTCAAGTAGGGTTGAGTGAGTAAATCATTGAGAAGAGATTTTTCCATCCCTTATTTACAGTGAAGGCAAACCTACCCTAATTCATGGCTTGATGCGCCATCGAGCTGGTAGATATGCCCTTTATTCCGAGAAATCAAGTTCAACCCTGTGTCGTAAGGGGAAGAAGAGACTTCCTATCCACATCTGCAACACTAGTTTTAGAAGCAGTAATACATAATTTAACTTCAAGAGTTGGAAGCCTTTTTTGGTCAAAAAATTACCATAAACTGAGGTAAAAGATGACATGGAAGGAGAGATTATTTGCAACATATATAACAAAAATAATTTCATAATTGTCTAACATTGCTATGCTCAGTGTGATAGAAAACAAAGTAAAGTTTGAACTAGGCTAAAAGCTAAGTTGCCTGGAGCTCAAGACTCCCAAATTGGAGCCTGGAACAAAACAGTGTCTTGAGTATCTTCTAGGTGGACATTCCCGGGGGCCTCTGCTCTTGGGTTACCAGGGCACCTCATTCTTACCCTACACGAGATCCTCACTATATATATTTTCTCATCTCCAGGCTGTGTCTATGAGTGACATCCATTGCAAACACTAAGGATAAAAGAAGAAAAAGAAGAGATGAAAAAAAGAGAAGAAAATGAAATGATGCCATTTGAGAAGTGAGGAAGCAAACATGAAAGACTTTCTCTAGCTAGCTCAAGTGGTAGAGCTCTTGCCTGGCAAGCACAAGGCTCAGAGTTCGATCCCTAGCACTCCTGCCCCCCCACCAAAAAAAGAAATGGGAAGGAAGGGCCAGGGAGGTACCTCAGTGGTAGAGCTCTTGTCTCGCATTTATGAGCTCCTATGGTTGATCCCAGCACTGCAAAAAAATTTAAATTTAATAAAGGAACAAATAGAAGAAATGGCAAGAAATAGTTAAAATTACCCACCTCTCTTGTTTAAATAATTACGCTTATTGATTCACTATAGCAACAAATATTTGGCCACTTAAAATTGAACTATGTATTAGTCATCTCTTTTTCTGTCTCATGTATCTATCTATCTACCTACCTACCTATCATCTATCTATCTATCCTCTGTCTATCTATTTATCTATCTATCTGTCTAAGAATTGAAGCCAGGACCTTCGTTCGTGATAGGCTCTGAAGTAACATATTTTCTTTCTTTCTTTCTTCCTCCTTCCTTTCTTCCTCCTTTCTTCCTTCCTTCCTTCCTTCCTTCCTTCCTTCCTTCCTTCCTTCCTTCCTTTCTTTCTTTCTTTCTTTCTTTCTTTCTTTCTTTCTTTCTTTCTTTCTTTCTTTCAATGGGGTCTTGCTATGTTTCCTACACTGGCCTCAAGTTCATGGGCTCAAGTGTTCCTCTCTTCTTATTTTCCTGATTAGTTGGGCCAACAGGCTGTGCCACCACACTAGACTGACCTCTACTTGCTTTCCACGACAGGGAAGGGCTCATTTATTTCCTTGCATCTGGTTTATCCGTGTCTTTGAAGCTGTGCACATATTCAAGAAGAAACTTTAAGGTACAAAGTGGCAGAAGGGATGCGTGTAAGTATAGCTCATTGACATCTTTCCTTCCACCTGGAAGAAGTTTGGATTTGCTGCTGTGGCAGCCTCCTCTGGTGAGTGTCCATATGTGTTTGGTTATTTAAAACTAGGAACAATTTCAGTTAAGTCTGTATTTCTGTCTAAAGATAGATATTTTTGTTATTTTCTTGATTGGTAATCCTTTGAGGCACAAAACTATTAATTTTAACAAAATCCCACTTAATCTTTTGTCACTCGTGATTTTGGTATTGTATCTAAGATGGCTTCATCTAACCCAAGGTCGCAAAAATTACTCCTGTGTTTTCTTCTTTTAGTTTTATAGCTTTAGCTGCTTTTTTAGATCTTTGATACATTTGAGTTGATTTTGTGTGTGGAATAAAGAAAAATTTTAACTTTATCTTTTTTGTATGGACTTCCAGTTGTCCAAGCACTCTGTGTTGCAAGCACTACTAGTAGCGAGTTTTGAAACTGGACAGCATGGGTTCTCCAATTCTGTTAGTTTACAAATTATTTTGCCCATTCTTGGTTCCTTAAATTCCAGGTAGTGTCAGCTGGTCAATCTCTGTTCTCTCTTATTAAATGTGTGCATGCTTATAATTGTAGTGTGTTCCTTATAGATTGGCCTTTTATTGTAAAATAGCCTTCTTTATCACTAGCAATATTTTGGGGGGGGGTTCAGTCTCTTTCACCTAATATTAGTAAAACCACCCCAGCTTTCAAATGGTTACCATTTGCATGATAAATGTTTATTCATCTCTTTAGTCTCACCGTATTTGTATCTTTTAACATGAAAGAAGTCTCCTGTATACAGTACACAAGTACACATTTGGATTTTGTTTGATAATCTTTGCTTTTTCATTGGATTGCTTAATCTAGTCACATATATATGTGTATATATATCACATCGTTGAAATTATATTTATTTTTTAAAAATAAATAAAAAAATAAAAAGTGTGCTTTTGTGACTGGTTTATTTTACTTAGGATTTCAAAGTTCATCTATGTTGTAACAGGTATCATCTTTTTTTTGACTAATACCTGTTTGCAGTAACATAATGTTTACATTTCTTCTGTGGAGTTGGTACATGTATATAACACATCATAATTCCTTTTTTTATTCCCTTCTCCCCACCATCTCTTCATCCCCTTCCCACTTCAGAAAGATCGATCATCCTGCTTCCTATTATCTATCTTTTATTTTGCTCAATTACTTATAACTTGGGTTTCTCATATAAAACAAACTATGGTCTTTGCCTATTAAAGTTGAACACTAGCCAATTGTGCACAACTCACAATGTGGCTGGTTTCTGCCAGTTGAGTAAATGAAGCACTTACTCAGGTCACTCCTCTTTAAGTTGGGTCAATGTTTCATATTAAGATGCAGATACAGGAAACTAATATAATTAACCTTTTCATAAAAATAAGAACAGTTTTGTGGTGGAAAGAATTAATAATTGGACCACTTCAATGTACCACAGTCTTTTTTTCTGGAATATGGTCTCTATCAGGTTACTACTGCACACTTCAAGGGTCGAGCAGTTCTTCGTGCTAGCTCATGTTCTTTCTTGTTCATTTTCCTTCCCAGAAGGAAACTCGCTGGTGGGAAGCTCGCTACTTGTCTTTTCTAGAATGTCAAACAAATAAAAATATACCATATGATCTTTTTTCATCTGGCTTATTTTTCTCTATGTAATGTTTTAAGAATTCTTCATCCATGTTATTCCATGTATAAGTAGTTTCTATTTGTTGTTGACATGAATATTTGGGTTTTTGTCAATTTTGGGCTATAATGAATAAAGCATTGGATATTTATTTACATTAAAATATATTCTATGTATATTTTTATTTTCAAATATATTCTGGAAAAGTATTTCTGTGAATATATTTTTATTTCTCTTGGATAAAAACATGAGTGTAATTGTTAGATGTTGTGGTGGACTTATTATGGGGGTCAACTTGAGCAGGAACGCCCAGCTGGACTGAGTTGGTGTGGTTCTGGGCGTAGAAGATTCACCTGAGGATTGTTGCCAACACAACCTAAAGGAAAATGGGAGAAGAAGATAGGGGTCAGCTGTTTCCCAGGAGAAGCTCTGTTGCAGCTGGTTCTCCAGAAGAGAACGCAGCTGTTCTCGTGGCAGGAGGGAGCTCAGCCTTACTGTCGTGGAGGATGGTTGCTGCTGCTTCAGGCGAGCGCTGGTCTTCATCTCTGCTGCAAGCATCATATTCTGGTTCCAGTATAGGTTTCTTCAGCATTTTAGGGCAGACACAGACCTTCATGGGACATTGCCGTGGGCTCCCAGCCTTTGATTGGATCCTTCAGGTCTCCGCTGCATAGACGTTCTGTGATCTGCCTGCATTTGGCTTGTGTGTGTGAACATTGTAACTTGGACTTGTCCTGTATTAAAATTGCTCTCTTGCAAACCAATGACTCTAGAAAAGTAACTAATACAGATGTATATGACAATCTTATCATTTCTAAAGATTACAACTTTTTCTCCCCATAAAGGCTGTGATTTCTAGTCCATTATCTAATAGAAGCAGTGTTTTTAGTGCCCTTGAAAGAGAACATTTACAATTTCACAATTAACTTATAGTTTGATTTCTGTGAAATACACATACTTTACCAGAATCAGGAAGTTCTTTTCTGTTCCTAATTTGCCAGTGTGATGGTTGATTAATTGTGTCAACTTGAGTAAGAGAAGCGCAACTAAATTGGCTTAGCACTTCCACAACCTGGATGTGGAAGACCCACTGAGGGGCAGCTTCTCACCTGGATGGTGTAAAGGGGAAATGAAGAAGGACGGACCTGCTCCGGTTTCTTCAGAAGAGCTCCCCTTGGCCTTCACCTCAGACGTCATCTCCTGGCTTCCAGTGCAATTCTTCAGCTTCTGGCCAGACCCTCAGCCTTCTGGTGTCGACTCTTCAGCTTCTATTGCAGACCAATCAGCCTCCAGATATGGACTGGCACGGAACACTGCAGTGAGCTGTAGACTTTCGATTGGATCCTTCGGATCTCCAGTGAGCAGACAGACCCTCTGTGCTCTTCCACATCCGACTCTGTGAGTGGCCTTCATAAGCCAATCTATAAATTCTTATATATTTGTATATCTTGTATTGTATCTGTTTCTCTAAGAAATACTGATTGATACAGCCAGCCATCTATTCATTTATAAAATATTTATCATAATAGTATAATAAATACTATAATACTATATATTATATAAGTACTATATGTATACTATACTAATAAATACTATATAAGTATTATATCTATTTATTATAAAGTATTTATTATTATGAATAAATGTTTATTACATATCAAGGACATTTGTACAATAGAGATGATCGAGTTATGTTTTTGTTGATGATGATTATGAACTATACTCATTTAAAATGTTAAATGAACATTACATAAGCCCAATTTGGTTGATATATTATCCTTTCTTGTAAACTGTTAATTTTTTGCTAGTATTTTATTTAGAATTTTTGAATTAACATTCATTAAGACAGATTGTTCCACAATTTAAAAAAATGTGTTCAGAATTAGTGTCAAGAGCTTGCTGGCCTTGTAAGTTGGGGTGATGTTTCCTCTTTTTTCCCTCATACTCAAGTAAGTTTAGTATATTAGTCATACCATGATAGGTTATTTAGCAATTATAATAACTCAAATTCCAGTGGGTTAAAGAAACAGTTATTTATTTCTTGTATATACCTAGACCATTTTGTATTATTATGAAGACCTTTAATGGGATTTTAATTGTGTTTTAAATAACTCTTTTGCTCATTGTTTTTTACATTATCTGGCCTATGGGTTATTCTTTTTCCATCATCTTCCTTGGCCACATATTAACTGTTAAAATTGGGGTGCTTTTAGAAGAGAAAACGAATGATTTTTAGTGCTCTTTCAGGTCTGAAAACCCAACAGTTCAAGATATGATTAGGCGAACTACTCTGGATTTCCCAAAAAAAGGGTTTGCCCAATCGAATTGTTCTGGAACAATTTGAAAAGCACTTTGTGGCTTATTTTAACCTTGCATGCACATATAACCTGGGAACATAAAGGAAGGGTGTTGTTTTATCTGCTGAGCTCAGTATGCAAGTTTTTAATGAAAGAAAAGTTTACATGACAAGGTCTCAACTGCGCCACCACTGTGCCTGCCTCCTTCCTTTCTGCTGATCACGGTTTTCACTAAGCCCCTCAGCAGGTGGCCGCCCTCTGTAGCTCTAAAGATTTTGTTTAACTTCTACTCTCATTTCTATTTCTGTGGGGTTCCAGAGAACACAGAAGTACTTTGCAGAGTCTGCCAGTTGTAAGGAAGAGATGGTGAGCTTCACCAATTTTTTTTTCCTTTTCCAAATTAGTAGAATAGCGATTCTGTTTTACATTTGTATTAGAATACTTCTGATGAATAAGGAAAACCATCTGTCCACTGGGAGGCTGCTTGTACCAATACAAAGTATAAACATTCCACTTGGTTTCAAAGACACAGTCCAAGCTCCCAGCTTGCCCTTCCTGCATTGTTACTGTGGTCCTAAGTTGAGTTATTCTCTCAGCTATACTGGGTTCTGTGGAAAAAAGCAAAAAACCAAACAAACAAAAACAATAGTTGGTTTCCTTAAATGACTTAGATAGATAATGAAGACCATATCGATTTACAACAGAGGGACAAAGAAAAGAACAAAATTAGATTTCTTCATTCCTGTTCCCTATTAATACGGCCACCAATTACAGCTTTTATAGTCCCACCCTCCAGCTCTGAAAGTCTGCTGAGGTCCCATGTTTGGGGTCATGGGCACGTACTGAAGCCAAAGGAGGCCACGCAAACCCACAGCAGGGTGGGGCAGAGCATGGTAGAAATTCTTCTCCTGGAAGAAACTTGTCTTCACCCTTCTCTGCTTCTCTAGGCCCCTGAGTAGAGAGCTCTGGGGAATGTTAGGTGTTTCTGTCCACAAGCAGGAAGCAAAGGTCACAAGTAGTGTATGTTACACTGCTCTATTCAGAGACTGAAAAATCAAAGATGTTCACCAGAGGGGGTGTGAGGAGTTCCTGAAAACAGGAGATGGGAACCTCAGTTCACTTCCCCACAGAATGAATAGGTTGTAGGCTCACTGACTCTTGTCACAGAAGAATTTTCAAGATGTTTAAGTGGGAGACATAAAAAGGTTTACTAGATGGAATTTTAAAAGTGCGCACTCAGAAGGAGGAGAGTGCTGCCCCTCAAGGGAGAGGCACATTATGGCCAGGGGCTGTGGGGTTTTATGGGGTGGAGATCTGTTGAATTTGTGAATCGGTAGTAAAGGGAGAAAAGCAGGGGCTCAATTTATAGGTGAAAGGCAAGAGCCCATTTATAGCAAAGGGACCATTTTATAAGAGAAAGGTGTGGGCCCAGGGTATTTTTTAAGACTTGAGAATTTAGGAGTGAGTAACCTGGAAGGGAAAATATTGTAAGCTGCAGGTTTTTTTTAAAAAAGTACTATTTTAATATTACAGTTTTCCCTACCTCTTTTCTACCTGGCTTTATTTCTTCTATCCTATCTCATATTCCACCCCAAATCCCTGTTTTGTCTTTGTGTCTTTTGTGACAATACATTTGAAAATTAGCTATTATATTAGCAAGGTACAGGAATAAAGTTCAGTGATCTTTTTGTTTTTGAAAATTCCCTTATCACTTTTGTGGCCACATACTACAGTTTGAATGATTTAAGTCATTCACAATTAAGTTCATTTTATGATCCTAAAATATGATCAATGGTAATAAATACTCCATGTAAATTTGGAGAGAATATTGTTTTGGTCATATTTTCTATTTCTATTTGATCTATTTCTATTTGGTCTATTTCTCCTGAAAGATTTGTACTAATCCCTGCCACAATGGTTATATATTCATTTACTGATCTTTTAATAACTTTGGCTAATCTAATTCTAGCAATGAACTGTACTGATGTACATTGTATTTTGAAGCTATGTTGCACGTAAAGATAGAATCATTCTATCCTGCTGTTAGTTTCTGAACACAATCATTTTGAAATATTGCTCTGTTCTCTAGAAGTTTTTCTTTATTATCTTCTTCACCTGATATTAGTATAGCTACTCAGGTTCCTTTCAGTGACCCCAAATGTCTTATTGTCTACATGATAAGGAATGAAGTTACACCCCTATAAGGGGTATATATTCTCTGTACCTTTGACAGAATCAGTAAGTTGTAGATGTAGATACTGTTCTATTTTGATTACTACAGCTTTATAGTATGTTTTGAAGCCAAGTACTGCAATGCCTCCTTTGTTCTTTTTGCTTAATATTGCTTTGGTTACTTGAGCTTTTTGTAGTTCCATGCAAATTTTGAGATCTCTTTTTCTAATTCTGTGGAAAATATCATTGGTATTCTTTTAAAATAAGAATTGTGTTGAATCTGTAAATAGTGTTGGGTAGTGTAGATGTTTTAACAATGACTCTGCCAACCCATTAACAGAGTGTCTGTCCATTTCTTTGTGTGTTCTGAAATATTTTAAAGGTAAAATTTTATGACCACAGTTGTTGGATTTCCAAACTTATTTCAATTTAGAAAGAAACAGAAGGGCAAACTCTTCTAACCTAAAACCTGGTCAAGGACAAAGCACGCGAATGGTGCCCCAGCTGCAGGTTTGTGCGCAGGCCGCAGGTGTCTGGAGAGCGCTGTGTGCTTGCTGCACAGAAGTAGGTGGCTGAGTCTCCTGGCTGGGTCTCTGCGATATGCAGGGAGACGTGTTTAGCATTTTTATTCAGTAGCACCGTGAATCTTCTTTCCTGTTTTTTATCCACAATTGAATGGATCTCAATTAGAAGAATAGGGCTTTTCCCTTCCTTCTTCTTATACCAAGGGAAATAAGTAAAAGTCATATCTGTGTAACTGCAGTTGATAATAGCTGTTTCTCTCTCCCAGACATTCAAGATGGAAGGACTCTGTACCACATCCTTTTCTTGGCCACTTGACACTGTTGAGACAAGATAGGTTATTGGGTCATTTTAAGAGTTTACGTTTTATTTCTAGAGTATCTGTAGGGAAGCAGGAGAGTAAAAATGGTCTCGTGGGTTAGATCCCTGAAGGAGTCCTGGACTTACATTTCAGATGAAGACATAGGAGCATCACTAACGCTCCCAAGGGTTTCTCCTTTCTTCTTGCCATTAGAATCACCAATGATCTGTACTTTTGGGGGAAAAGGACTTTTCTCTATTTGCAGTGTGATTTGCTCTTTCTTAACCTGACCATGAGCCAATAAGACAGGCTCTGCTCTGCCCACAAGTCCAGGGTTGAGCTTGGTGACCCGCCTTTCTCTGCATGTGAAAATGAAATGCTGCCCTCTTGTGTACAGATCTCTAATTGCCAGGGCAACGTGCACGAGGCTCATTCTGTCTCTGGAAGGAGAGCTGACAGCCGTGTCTGTCTGCTGGACACAAGCAGGACATGAGTTGTAAGTCAGTAAACTCTGTGACACAAAAATATAATATTTAAATATATAAATGTTTCTACTAATTATAGTGCACATCTTATATTTAACTTTCCTGTTCATAACATTCTTTATAGGGTGAAAGTCTAGATATAAAAATGTCTTACAATACAAATTAAGGACCTAACTAGAGACTAAGAATTAGACTCTAATGAACAAAATAGAGGATGTTATCCATGGATGCCTTCTGCACCCATGTTATACAGAAGGAAGTAGGTTTTCATTCCTTATAGACACAGTCTCCTTCACCGTCCTGATGCAACACAGTCTCTACTCCAGTATCAGGACAAAGCTTCAGCACTATTGAGAGCATTCTTCCTGTGAATGTGTCCCCTGGAGACATTAGCTGAGTGGGAAGGCTGAGTGGGAAGTTTTGATGAATGGACAAAACAAACATGGAGAACTTGTCTTCAGTAAGAGTCAAGAGTGATGGCCTGTAAACATGAAGTGGTACCTCTGAATTCTCAGGAAAGTCTGTGAGAGAGCAGATATAAGAAACACAGATTCCTCATTTTGATATATTTAAAGAAGAGGTGGTATAGAATCTTCAGAGAGACCATTATAATTACCCACTTAGACTTCTGAGAACCTCTGGTTTTGGAAGACAGACTAACTACATCTCTAGCTTTATTAAACATTTTTTATCCAGTAGAAAAGATAAACTCAGAGAAAAGAAATGATGTATAGCCTTTAATTTCACTTTTCTCACCAAATTCTGATAGTTAGAAACCAATCAATGTGACAAAAGCAGGTATGAGAGCTTAAAGACATTGGATATATTGGCATCCCTGGGCTAGTCTCCTTTAGCTTGACCCTGTTTATTTTTATTAGTACATGTTTGCAGTACATAATGATTACATTTATCGTGGGGAGTTGGTACAGGAATGTAATGCATCTTGGTTCTTTTATTTCCTGTGTTGTATCCCTCCATATTCTCCCTGATCCTTCTGACACTTGGTTCCCTTCGCATTTGCAAAAGCTCTATTTTCATTTTTTTTTTTTTGCTTTTACTCTGCCATAAAGATACACTTGAAGCATTTGTAAGTAAATGGCTACATCTCGAGTCTATGATATTAAGTGAAATAAGTCAGACATACAAGCTTAAATATTACATGCTTTCTCTTACTTGAGAAACCTGTCTTATAGATGGTCTTTTTAACAAAAAGTTACAAATATTGCTACTTCCATGCCCTGCAATTAGTAACCAGTCTCCTTTGAGAAATTTAAGTGTGTCTTGTTGGAGTTTCTATTCTCCATTTTTAAAATTTATTTTTTATTAGTATATTTTCACAGTACATTATGTTTTCATTCCTTGTGGGGAGTTGGTAAATGTATATGACGCATCGTAATTCTCGTTTTATCTTCCTCTCCCTTCCCTTCCCTGTCCCTTCGTCTCTTGGTCTTTCCCTTTTGCAACAGATCTATCTGCCTGTTTTCTATTATCTATCTTTTATTTTGCTCTTTATTTATACTTTGCATTTCTCATCTAAGAGAACCCATATGATATTTAAGCTTGTGTGTCTGATTTATTTCACTTAACATTACTGTCTCAAGGTGCATCCATTTTCCTACAAATGACTCAAATATATCCTTCTTTGTAGCAGAGTAGTACTCCATTGTGTATAAATAGCACATTTTCTTTATCCATTCATCTGTTGATGGACATATAAGCCACTTCTAATATGTAGTTATAGTATCATGAGTTGTGCTGCTAATTGTGCTAGGTATGAATGCATCACTGTGGTATGATGTTTTTAAGTCTTTTGGGAAGATAACTAGAAGCGGAATAACTGGGTCAAATGGAATTTCTGTTTTCAGTTTTTTAAGGAATCTTAATGCTGATTTATAGTGGTCGTACTAGTTTACATTCACACCAGCAATGTAAAGGTGTTACTTTTCTCCACAGTCTCACCAGGATTTGTTATAATTTGCTTTCTTGAAGATGGTCATTCTTTCTGGGGTAAGATAGAAGCTGAACACAGACTCATATCTCTCCTCATAAAAATCCAAATAGTCAAAGAACTAAATGTTAAAACAGAAATGCTTAATCTGTGGGAAGATAGAATAGACTCCTGTTGAAGTCATAGGCATGGATCAGTTCTTTCCAAACAGAAACCCATCTGCACAGTAAATAGGATGAAGAATCAACAAACGGGACTATATCAAATTAAAAAGCTTCTGCACAGCAAAAGAAACAAGCAAAACAGTGAAGAGACAACCTATAGAAGGTGTCTTAGTTCTCATTGCTGAGACGAAATACCTGGCACCCACAAGTTAAGGAAAGAAAGGTTTGTGTAGCTCACAGTCTGTAGAGGTTTCAGTCCACAATCAGCTGGGTCCAAGGCAGGGTGGCCTGGCAGACAGGAAGAAGGCAGCAACGTAAGCAAAGGACCTACAGATCACTTTCTGTCCCTTATATTTTATCCAGACTACCTGCCCTTGGGGTAGGTAGCATTCCCACCCTTCATCCCAGCACCCTTAATCCTAGTATCACTTCCTTGATCCCAGAAGAACTATGACAAACCAATCAGCAGACTGATTTAGTAATCACATATTCTAGATCCAGCCACCTCTGAAAAAGCACAACCTATGACTGCATGTGGCTTTGGGGGACATCTGGGCACAAACCATAACAGAAGGGGAAAATTTTTTGCCAGCTCTTCAAGGATTAATATCTAGAATATATAAAATCTCAAAAAATTAGAACCTTTAAAAGGCCCAATTAAAAACAGGCAAGTGAAATGAACAGACACTTCTCAGAAGAGGTACAAATGCCCAATAGGTACATGAGGAAATGCTCAACATTCATTAGAGAAATGCAAGTTCAAGCAATACTGAGATTCCATCTCTTCTTTACCGTCGATACATTTAAATATAGTTATAAGCCAACGAAATGAGAATTGAGGGTAACTAAACCACTGTTAGATACTCACAATGCTTAAATAAAAGCTCAAAAGAGGCTCAGAATGGAGTCAAGTGGGCTTCCTTCTGGTGAGAAGTAAATGGGTTGAAATGCAAACCATATCACAGTTTCAATGCCATTTGCTTGAAATCAACAATACTCTTATTTACAAAACTTTGGAGGATGTTTTATGGCTGCTGCAAAGAAAAAAGTAGAACACCTTAAGGATAAATTATTTAAAGTTGTACAGAATTTACAAAAAGTACCATGTAACACCAGAAACAAATAATTTAGAAAGAACTAACTGCTTTCTGAGGGAGAAGCACTATTTTAAGTAGAGCAATTTATCAACGAAGGGGAATTTATCCATAGATATATCCTATATTTATGCATATAGGAAATTTATTTATATATCCCTCTTATCCTGGTCTTCTGCCTTGGCTAGCAATCCTCAAAATGATGAAATATAAACATATGTGTTTAGTACCAAATATGTATATACTGGACTCTGATGGAATAGTAAACAGGTTTTTTTTAAAATGACAGTTTCAATATGTTTTCTGAACAGTCTAAGTTTATGGGATATCTCAGTGTGACAAGGCTTCAGTGCACAGGCCTATAGAAGATATCGTACATCAGTGATTCTTGTTTCCCTGTCTCCCAATTCTTTTTTCCCTCTGTTGAATCTTATACTCATGACATTTGGTATACCAGACCCTTAGTATTTCATGACACGTCATTACTTTCTGCAGGATGATAAACCTTCTGTAGAAACTTTTAATGTCTTGCAAATATATTAGATATCAATGGGGAACTTGTCTACTAGAATTATTATTAACTTTACGAAATGGGGTGATAACTTCACTGATATCGTGGAAAAAGTGTGAGGTGGGTGGAAATTGTCAGTACTTCAATTCCAGTAGTCACAAGTTCTCTGTATCAGTAGAGCTACAGCTCAGATCTGTACACATGTGCACATGACAGCCCACAATTTATGATGTAAGAAGTTAATTTTCTGTAAAGTAGCCAAGGAGTGAGGGCATATGCCTCTATACAAAACATGTGTATACCTGTTCCTTGTAAAATGATAACATGGGCATTGCTATGGTAAAACTATTTGCATTTTCTTTCCTAGCTTCAGTTTTCTAATGTGGAGGGTACCCAGATTAATGTGTGTGCCAGACTTGAACAATGAAGCAGAATTGAGCTCTTATGTCTCCTTCTGTTCTCCATGTTCCTCCTTTAATGTCAAAGACTGAAGATGTTCATCACTTCACAATCAAATAGCCAGAACCCATATTTTTGAGAGTTAGTTCCTGAAACTCCAGAAATTTGTTTTAGAAATCATTCACTTTGGAATGTTAATGAGTTTTAAGTATCTAGCAGAATATTATTTTTAATATGTTTTCTACTATATTTCTATAGAGTGAGAGTTCATTTATATCACTATGCCCGATATTAAAAGCAGATATCTCCTTTAAACTACATTTTTTCAACCTATCGGAAGACAGGCTGTATGAAAAGCTGCCACCAAAGACCTTTAAGTCATTCCTCCAAATACCCTAATTTAATGTATTTCCAAAACTAGGCATCCGAAAAAATTTTCCCTGTTAGGACTCGGTTATAACTTAGATAATTGTAGTTTATTATGGTTCAGATTGGGTTTTTTTGATCTTCTAAAAATGGGTTCAAATTATGTCTACTGTAAACATCCAGAGAACATCCTCCACATTTTTATTCACTTGAGTTTGATACAAAGATCATCATAAGAATGATTTTGTAATCCATGGAAAGGAACTTGGGTATTTCTATTAAAGGAATTAGAAGCAATTTAAGTGTTTTGTTTAGGCTGTATGTTTTTTCCTGAATGTACCAAGGATTGACCAAACTAATGAGAGTAAGCATTAAACAAGTGTGGCGATCTCACTCCGAGTTCAGGTAGGTAAAATTTCACGGAAGGAATGTCTAATTTGTCCAAAAACAGACAATACCTGAAAAGAGCTGACACAGATGCGGCTCTGTATCCTTATGCGGGCATCGATTTGTATTCTTACACCAACATTTCTCTGTAATACTGGAAATCCTGTCATTCTTTCCTGCCACCTTTCCTTCTCGATTTTTGTTTCCAATAGTTTCCTTCAAAGTTATATCTCTCTTCTGATTATCTTATGCTGCAGGTTGTCCTCCAAACGTGTGATCTATATAACCTCATTATATCAGAACAAAAGAAAACTTCCATTCTTTTCTGTTTCCTTTGCCCTGGGGTCAGCTGTTAGAAGAGATCACCTCTATGATGAGATATTTCCCATGATTCCATTTATTAGACAATCCCCGAGATAAGATGACAGTGATCTTTTTCTGTACTTTCACCTCACCTTTCCACACTGCCCAAAGAAAATTAAAAAAAATTATAGAACTGCCACCTATGATATCACCACCTATTATTTTATTTAGAGAACCTAGACTTGCTCTCAAAATGACCACTTTTCATTGATTGTAAATATATTAGGTAAAATTTACGAACACTCACCAAGTTCTAGGAACTTTACACAGCCTTACCTCATCAGAAAGGAGAAATTTGTGAAAGTTTATTACAGAAAAAGCTAGAGAATCAGAAACTCACTCAAAATTTCAGCTCGGAAACAGAGGACTTGGGATGTGATAGACTTCTAAGAGATGGAACTTTAATCACTACATATTACTTTTTGTTACCCTTCCCTCAATCCCTGCTTCTCTTTTCATATATTTTTCCAAATTAAAGGAGAACCACTTCTATTGAGTTAAGAGAAATATCAGAGTTTATCATGAGATCTACAGCCTAAACATTCTTATTTTTAAGAATACCCTTATTAGATATATTTAGATGGAATCAGATACATTTCAAGTGCTACATTTAGGGTATTTTGACAAATGTATAAACCTGTGTAACCATGGATCTCACATATGCATAGAATTTTTATCATTTTATCATTTTCCTAGTCAATGTCCTTCATTCCCCAATTTTTGGCAACCACCATGCTGATATTCTCACCATAGAGCAGATTTCCTTTTTCCAGAATTTCATAAATATGAAATGATATGGTAGGAGTTCTTTTGTGTGTAGTTTTGTTCTTTCAGAGTAATTTTTTAAAAATTCACATATATTGATTGATGGGCTACTAGATTATTTCTTTTTGTTGTTGATTAGTACTCAATTTTATGAGTACATCGCAATTTGTTTATTCATGAATGGATTCTCTCTCTCTCTCTTTTTTTTTTTTTACCATTTGCAGACTTTCACTGAGTCCATCCAATGAACTTTTAACTTAATGTATTATACCCTTCATACCCTTTATACCCTATACTAAGGTTTCCATTCATTTTTTATGGTTTCCATTTCTCTGCTGAGTTTTACTTCTTTTCACTTCTTAATAGCATATTTTTCTTCAATACTTTGAACATACATATTTCCTTTAGTTCTTTGTTGCATATTTAGTATAACTTCTTTAAAATAGTTATCTGCTAAATTTAATACCTGCACCATCTCAGAGCTACTTTCTATTTTTTTTTGTCTATGTGTGTATAAACCACATTTTTCTAGATTTTGGATTATGTAATGAAGATTAATGACTATGTTTCTATTTATTTACTTTAACCTCTTGAATAAACAACCATTATTTTTCTCTTTGCCTACCATACATTCTTACCAGTAAACTAAGGAAGTGGAACTTGCTGAGCACTTACTACATCCCAGTGTTGCGCTGGGTTTGATGCGGGGAGACAGCTGAAGAAGAATCTTCCCTGTTTCATGTTTGGGTAAACAGGTAAGAAGAGTCATGTTGGTAATTCAGAGTGCCTTGTACAAAGGTAGAAATCAAACAGAATAAAGCACAACAAGAAGAGCTGTGGATATCAGTCTAAAATTGGAAATGCTTCTCAATGCCATTTCCCCAAAGACATATTTAAGGCCTTGGAAAAAATGTTGCTAGTGACATCTCCAGGTAAGTAGACAATATTAGTTATCTAAATACCTACTGTATACGATCCTAATGACCTACAAGGCATCAGACAAAATATGTTTCTCATGTGTTTGTTTACTTCTATCTTTCTGTTGGCAGACTGTGGGTACCTGGCAGAGAGATTCACATGTGGCTTAGGTTATATGGCAACTCACTCTGGTTTTTGAAACCGAAATTTATGTGATTATCTTCTCAATCTAAGTTACTTATGATTTAGTATCTACCAAGCAATGATATAATTACCAAGAAAATAATGTAAAATTAGATACAATCTTAAAATCCTGTCTCACTTTTTGTTACATATGGAAGTGGGAATTTCTCTCAGTTTTCAAGTTTTTCTAATGCACAAGCTTTCAGCTAAGCATCCTATAGGAGCTCTGTGCCAGGCAAGAAGATGTGGCCCAACTTCAGGTTTGACTGTGGTCTTTGGAGGTCTCAGCAGCACAGTGTCCACTCCAGGGGAGCAGGTGTCAGAGTGACTGGGCTGGGAAACTTTGGCATGCGGGGAGCTTTGCTGCTTTTTGTCATTAAACATGGCAGTTACTTTGTCATGATTGTTATTTTCTCTACCTTTTGGTGACATTGGGTAGATGGGATCTTCAGCATGCTTCGAACTTTATCAGTGTACAGAATATAAAGTCTTTGAGAAATTGTAGGTAATGGTAACATCTTCTCTCTCTTGAATGATGAAGACACAAGGACTCTACTTTGGTTGCTGGCTTCTCACCCCTGGTGAGAAAAAAAAATTGAAGAACATAGGAAACCCTCACAGGATGCTCAATCTTACAAAAGAAAAGATGATTCATTCTCCTTTTTGTTTTTTACTCAAAAGACAGCACACCACGTAATTACAGAAAATGTTCTATAGTTCTTATTTCTGGTTCTCAAAGGGTCATTTCCAGGATAGAAAGGTGACCCTACTGCTGCCCTCAGGGTTTGTCACCATCTCAAGCCCGCCCTAGACCCGGGAGCACATTCATGGGTTAATTGCACAACGAGGTGGCCGAGAGCGCTTTCCGCACGCTCTCCCTCCCGGTGGGCCCAGTGGAGCAGCTCTGCGCCGCAGAAGCCTCCTTAGCAGTTACTCTGAGCTGAGGAAGAGGCCTAATGTGGTTGTTTTCAGGACACTGCAATTTTGGGGACAACCAATGAGAGACCTGGGACAACACTTTCCCCCTTGCACAGAACTATCCAGAATACTTTTCAAACAATGCTCCCCTGTGGACGAGTTGCAAAATATTGATTAAAATAGGGATTTTTGGTTTTTTTTTTAATAAGGTCACAAGATGAGTTCTTTTCTTGTTACAAGGAAGGACCTATCAATATAGTGTTAGACTCATTCCAGGATTAAAAGAAAAACATGAAGGGAAATTTTATACCTGCCTACACAATTATATACAAATATATATACGTGCATGTCTGAAATGGAAACACTTTCAAATAGTGTCAGTTTAATCATATTATTTGCTCCATCAGATCCTTTTTAGTCTTTATCATTGATTTCAATGTAATATATAAGCATCATATAATAACTAATAATTTTTCACAAAATGTTTTCTGCTTGTTGCTATAGTTTTGTAGTTTCTGTTACTCGTTTTTGGTTGTGTGCTCAAGCCATTCTGAAATAGTTTTGTGTTTTTTTCCCAAATTAAATCTTGACTTTGTACATTGGTACATTCTACTACACTTTTCTGACAATACTCTGGTTTTTGTCTTTGGCTAACTCTTTTACAGATCTTGATTTAGACATCACCTTCTCAGGTTGCTTTCCCGTTCATGCTTGTTTCCAATTCTATGCCTCTGTTGCATATAATTTCTGCTCTTCCCCTGTGATAGATTTTGCAGTACAATATTGTAACTTACTCCAAGACATTACATATTTCCTGAAGGCAGAAACAATGTTTATTTCTTTCCAGTCATGTCTCCTGTATTCAAGTTCAAAATGCATATTAGACAATAATTCCGCTTGTGTAATCTCTAGTAAATAGAGAACACTTATGGTAACTTCACAGAACTTATGACTTCTCATTTTAAATTGATAGTATGGCTATTTTACATGATGATTTGTGAATCTTATTACAATCATATATACATATATTCATAGCGTATATAATATAACATGCATACATTCCTATATATATATAAATATATGTAGTCGAATTACACATACATATATGTATATATGAATTGTGTGCTCAGCTAGACTTGGGTGCTCTAGAAATATACAAATGAATATTATATCTCATTCATATTATCTTACATATATATATAAAATTCATAGCACAAGCCTGGCTTTCAGTCCTAAACTTCCTCAAGTTATCTCTTATTTTGTGTGTGCTATTCCTGTTTTTAAGATCATTTCTTCACTCTTCTGTATTTTTTATAATTTTTATTTTTATTAGTACATGTTTACAGTGTATAATGATGACATTCATCATGGACATAACACATTCATTGTTACATGGACATAACACATTTTAATTCTTTTTAAATTCCCTTCCCCTCTTCTCCCTACTCTCTTCTTCCATCTCTTGGTTCCCTTCCCATTCACAAAATATCTCTCTATCTCTGTTTCTTAATACCTACCTTTTATTGAGCTCTCTAAATCATTTATACTTTGGGTTTCTCTCATAGGAGAAACACAGTGATATTTAAGTATGTGTCTAATTTATTTCACTTATTGCTGTGGTCTCAAGGCACATACATTTTCCTACAAATTACTCAAATTCATCCTTCTTTATGACAGAGTAGTACTCCATTATGTTAAATACCACATTTTCTTTATTCATTCATTTGTTGATGGGCATACAGGCAATTTCCAAGAATTAGCCATTATGAATTATGCTGCTATAAATATGGGTATGCAGTGTCATGATAATATGAGATCTTTAACTCTTTGAGGAAGATACCTTCCAGAGGAATAGCTAGGTAGAATGGAATTTCTATTTTCAGATTTTTGTGGAATCTCCATACTGATTTCCACAGTGTTTTTATTAGCTTACACTCCCAGCAAAAATGTACAAGGGCTCCCTTTTCCCTGAGCATTGTCAGCACGTGTAATTATTTGATTTCTTCATGGTAGCTATTTTTTTTGGAGTAAGATGGAATCTCAATGTTGTTTTAATTTGCATTTTTGGAATGGTCAGAGATATCGAACATTGTATCATGTAGTTACTACTCATCATTAGTACTTCTTCTGAGAAGTGTCTATTTAGTTCAATTGTCCGTTTTTGATTGAGTCTTTTATTTGGGGGGGTCAAATTTTCAATTTCTTTATATATTCTGGATATTAGTCTCTGTCTAAGGTATAGCTGGCAATTTTTTTTTCCATTTTGTAGGTTGTCTCTTTACTCTGTTGGTGGATTCCTTTGCTGTGCAGAAGCTTAAATTTGTTATAATCCCATTTGCTGATTCTAAAAGTTATTTCTTGTGCAAGTGGGGTCTGTTCAGAAAGCATTTACCTATGCCTATATCTTCAAGAGTTATTTTATCTATTTATTTTATCTGCCAGGAGAATCAGTTTCTGTTTTAATATCTAGATTTTTGATCCATTTTGATTTAAATTTAGTACAGGATGAAAGACATGGGTCTAGATTCATTATTCTACCTGTAAATGACTAGTTTTTTTGGCACCATTTGCTCAAGAAGCCATCTTTTCTCCATCATATGTTTGTGGCCCCTTTGTCAAAGATCAGATGGGGGTTTGGGTTTTCTACATTTTCTATTCTGTTCCACTGATCTGTTGATCCACATTTTTCTTGCCAGTACCATGCTGTTTTTATCACAGTAGCTTTGTAAAATAACTTGAAATTCCAGATTGTGATGCATCCTGCTTTGCTCTTGTCCAGGATTGCTTTTGCTATTCTGGGTCTCTTCTGGTCCATGTGAGTTTTAGAACCGTTTCCTCTAATTCTGCGAAGAATGCTGTTCATATTTGGGGTTATGATTGCATTACACCTATATATTTGTTTTGAAAGTATGGTCATTTTGACACTTTTGTTTCTGCCTATCCAGGAACAAGGATGTCTTTCCAGCTTTCTGATGTCTTAGTCAGCTTTCTCTCTCTCTCTCTCTCTCTCTCTCTCTCTCTGTGTGTGTGTGTGTGTGTGTGTGTGTGTGTGTGTGTGTGTGTCTGGTGCTGGGGATTGAATTCAGGACATCACACATGCTAGACAAGCACTCTACCACTGAGCTACCTCTTTAGCCCCTTCAACCTCTTTTTTCAAGATACTATAGTTTTCATTATAAAGATCTTCTACTTTTGTTAAGTAACTACTAAGTGTTTAATTTTTGAAGCTGTTTTGAATGATACTGTTTTCCTAATTTCTTCTTTGCTGTTTTCATTTTTGCCGTATAGGAACACTATTGATTTTTGTGTGTTGATTTCGTATCCTGGTGCCCTGCTGAATTCATTATTTGTTGGGGTCTGTGGATGGACTTTTTGGGTTTTCTACATAAAGAATCCCATCTTCTGCAATAAGCACAGCTTGACTTCTTCTTTTCTTATATATACCCCTTTTATTTCTTTCTTTTGCCTGATTGCTCTGGCTGAAGTGGAACAGGAATGGTGATGGTGGATGAGACTCTTGTCCTCTTTTTTGGTGGGGGGATGTGCTGGGGAGTGAACTCAGGGCCATGTGCTTGCTAGGCAAGCACTTTAAACACTTCCCCATTTTAAAGGAAAAGCTTTCAGCTTTTCCCCATTTCATATGAGTTGGCAGTAGATTTTTCACATATGGCTTTCATCCTTCTACACCTATTTCCTTCAGGTTTTTTTTTTTTTAAATCATGAATTGTTGAATTTTGTGAAAGGCTTTTACTACATCTATTCAGATGATCACATGATTTTTATCTTTGCTTCTGTTTGTGTGATGTATTACATTTATTGATTTGTGTAAATTGAACTGTCCTTGCACCCCTGGCATGAAGCCTGCTTGGTCATAATGTGTGACATTTTTTAATGATTGGTTGCATTCTGGTTGCCATTATCTTCTTGGGGATTTTTGTGCCTATGTTCATGACAGGGCCGTAATTGTACCACTGGTGGTACGTGTATGACTGTCCCATCGGGTGGTATGCAACAGTCCCATCAGGCTGCACAGGCCACCCAGTGGACCAGTCATGCGTGTTTCCCTGGTGGTTCAAAACAGTGGGAATGTGTTAAAGACACTGGGGAGGTTTTTCTTTGTCAGCTGAGTCCTTATCTGGTTTTAGAATCAAAGTAATGCTAGCTTCCAGGAATCATTTTGGGAGTACTCCTTCCTTTTCAATTTCCTTAAAGAGTTTGAGGAATACTGGCATTAAATCTTTCTTGAAGTTCTTGTAGAATTCAGTGATGAATCCACTGGGTCCTGGGCTTTCTTAGTTGGTAGGTTTTTAATTGCCAAATTAATTTCAATGCTTTTTATTTGATTATGTAAGGTTTTTATACCTCCTTGGTTTACTCTTGGTAATTTATATGTATTAAGGAATGTGTCGATTTCAAATGGATTCAATTTGTTGGAGTACAGGTTTTTGAAGTAGTTACTAATAATCTGGATTTTTGGCTGTGTCTCTTGTGATTCAAACATTTTCATTTCTAATTCCATATACATGGGTCTTTTCCTTCCTTTATTTGGTAAGATTGTCTAAGATTTTGTCTATTTTGTTTATTCTTTTGAAGAGCCAGCTCTTTAATTGATTGATTTTTTTTTTTTTTGAGATAAGGTCTTGTTATGTAGTTCAGGTTAGACTTGGACTCACTGTGTGTCTCAGGCTGTCCTCAAACTCAGGGCAATCCTCCTGCCTCAGCCTCTTGAGTGCTGGGATTGCAGGTATGTGCCACCACCCCTGACTAATTGATTGATTCTTTGTATTGATTTTTATGTTTCAATTTCACTAATTTCTGCTCTGATCTTTATAATTTCCTTCCTTGTATTAGCTTTGGATTTGGATTGCTCTTGTTTTTCTAGAACCTTAAGGTGCATCATTCAGTTTTTTATTTGGATTTGCATTGTTTTTCTGATGTGGGCCTTCATAGCTATAAACTTCCCTCTTTGGCCTGCTTTCACTCTTTCCCATATGTTCAGGTATGTTGTACTATCTTTTAGTTTGATTTCAGGAGCTGTTTGTTTTTCTTTTTTCCTTATTTAAGCATGCTTTATGGGCTAATATGTGGTCTATTTTGTCAAAAGTTTTGTGTGCTTCTGAGAAGAATGTGTATTCTGTTTTGTTGTGTGAAATACTCTGTAGATATCTATTAAATCCATTTGTTCAAATGTGTGGTTTAAATTAATTGTTGAATTTTTGGTCTAGTTAATCTATTTTGAGAGTGGGAGATCAAGGTAACCCAGTGTAATTGTACAGCGTTTATCTGATGTTTTATGATCAATAGAGTTTGTTTTATGAAGTTCAATGCATCAGCAATTGGTTTGCGTATATCTGTAATTCTTATCTTTTCTGGTTAAATTGTTCCCTTAACCAATATATGGTGACCTTCTAATTAGTTTTGGCTTGAAGTCTGCTTTGTTTGAAAATAGGATAGCAACTCCTTCTTGCTTTTGGGGTCCTGTTGCATAGAATTTTGTTTTCCATCCTTTGATTTTTAGTCTGTGAATTTCTTTTTTGACTAAATATAGAATATAGAATACTGTTGGAGTTTGTTTTTTGATCCAATCTGCCTATCCATGTCATTTCATTGGGAAGCTGGAACCATTCACATTGAGAGTTATTACTGAACAGTATTGACTTATTATGGTCATGCATTATTTTCCTGTTGCTGATTTCTTTCTTTCTTTCTTTCTTTCTTTCTTTCTTTCTTTCTTTCTTTCTTTCTTTCTTTCTTTCTTTCTCTCTTTCTCTCTTTCTCTCTTTCTTTCTCTCTTTCTTTCTTTTTCTCCTTCTGTTTTAGTGCTCAACCTACCTGGTGTATTCATTCCGTCAGGCTTTTTTGGCATTGTTGACATCATTCTCTCTAAGGTATCCTTGAAAATTTTTTGGAGTGCTCATTTGGTGGTCATGAATTTCTTAAGGTACTCTTTGTCATGGAAATATCTTATTTTTCCATCAATTTTTAAGAATAGATTTGCAGGCTATATTAGTCCTGGTTGGAAGTTATTTTCTTTTAGGGCTCGAAACACCATTCCAAGCTCTCCAAGTTCGTTCTCTTTTAATATTTAGATCTTTAAGCCATTTTGATTTTAGTTTAGTACTAGGATAGATATAGATCTAGCTTCAATCTTTAACATGTGTATAGCCAATTTTCTGAGCACCATTTGCTAAAGAGACTATCTTTCCTCTAGTGTATGCTTTTGTCCCTTTGTCAAAGAACAGGTAGTTGAATGTGCCTGGGGTTATTTTTGCATCGTCTATTCTGTTCCATTGATTCACATGTCTGTCTTTGTGTCAGAACCATGCTGTTTTTATTACTGTACCTTTGAAATATACCTTGAGATCTGGGATTGTGATGCCTCCTGTTTTGCTCTTATTGCCCAGAATTGCTTTTGCTATTGAGTACTTACAGTTTCATATGAATTTTAGAGTTGTTTTCTCTAGCTCTGTGAGGAATGCTGTTGGTATTTTAATTGAGATTGCATTACATTTATCTATTGGTTTTGAAAGTATGGCCATTTTGTCAGTATTGGCTCTTCCTGTCCAGGAACAGGGGATATCTTTCCATTTTCTGATCTCCACTTTGATCTCCCTTCCAGAGTACTATAGTTTTCATTGCAAAGGTCTTTTATTTCCTTAGTTTGGTTAATTTCTAAGTATTTAATTTTTCTTGGTGCTATTGTGAATGGTATTGTTTCCTAGTTTCTTTCTTGGTGAGTTCATTTGTGGTATAGGAGGATTGCTATTGATTTTTGTGTGTTGATTTTGTATCTTGCTATATTTCTGAATTTAGTCATTAACTATGGGAGTCTTTTGGTTTTTTGGGGGAGTCATCTATGTAAAAGATCAAGTATTTTGTGAATAAGGATAATTTGACTTCTTTCTTTGCTATACATTGTCACTTTTATACTTTTCTCTTCCCTGATTGCTCTGGCTGGTGTTTTGAGTACTCTACTGAGCAGCAGTGGTGATGGTGGACATCTTTGTCTTGTTCTTGATTTTAGAGAGAAAGGTTTCAGCTTTTCCCCATTTCATATAATGTTGGCCATTGGTTTGTCAAAAACGGCTTTTGTCAGCTTGAGATACATATTTTTAGAATTTTTATTATGACTTGTGTTTGAATTTTATCAAAGGCTTTTTCTGCATCTATTGAGATGACTAATTTTTATTTTTACTTCTGTTTATGTGTTGTTTTACATTTTTAAATTTGTGTATGATGAATCATCTTTGTATCCCTGTGTGAAGCCTAGTTGATCATGACATATGATTTTTTTTTTTTTGTGATAGATTGTGTTCTTTTTCCTAGTATCTCATTGAGAAATTTTGTGTCTTTGTTCATGAGAGTAATTGGCCTGTGGATTTCGTTTTTAGTTGAGTTCTTATTGGTTTTGGAATTATGTTAATGCTAGCTTCTGGAAATGGCTTTGGGAGTACTCCTTACTTTTCAAGTTCATTAAAGTGTTTGAGGAGTACTGAATTGGTATTAGAACTTTCCTGAATTTCTTGTAGAATTCAGCAGTGAATCTACTGGGTCCTGGGCTTTACTTAATTGGTAGGTTTTTAATTACAGCCTCAGTTTTATAGCCTGTTATTGGCTTATTCAGGGTTTTTAATTTTCTTTGGTCATTTTTGGTAATTCATATGTATCTAGGAATCTACTCATTTCTAATGAATTCTCTAATTTACTGGATTACAGGGTTTTTTTTAAAGTAGTTACTAGTGATTTTCTGAATTTCAGTTGTTTCTGTTGTGATTTTGCCCCTTTCATTTTTAATCACATATAGATGGGTCTTTTCTTCCTTTATTTGGTAAGATTGGCTAGTGGTTAGCTTATTTTGTTTATTCTTTTGAGGAATCAGCTGTTCAATTCATTGATAGTATTTTTTAGCTCAATTTTATTAATTTCTGCTTTGATCTTTACAATTTCCTTCCTTGTAGTAGCTTGGGATTTGGATTGTTCCTTTTTTTACTAGGATCTTGAGGTGTATCATTAGCTTATTTATTTGGTCTCACTCTCTTTTTCTGATGTGGACATTCACTGCTAGAAATTTCTCCCTTTATGCTGCTTTCGTTGTTTCCCATATGTTCAGGTAAGTTGTACTGGCATTATTCTCAATGTCTTTATAGAAGATCATCACGAGTTAGAAAATACAACAAAATATAACCCTCCTGTATCTCATTTCCCAGCTTGGCATTATTCCTAATTTATTCAAATATACCATTTGAAACTCACAGTCTGGCTGAAACTGCAGAACCAACAATGGAGCCCTCAGGAGCATGGGGTCCTCAGGAGCATGGGGTCCTCAGGAGCATGGGGCCCTCAGGAGGTGGTCACAACAGGGGCTGTCTTATCTTCTGCCCAGGCAATTGCAAGTCTAGCTTCACCTTCCTCACTGCATAATTTCCTTCCACGTACATATTTCACTTATGAAAAGTCCTGTTTTTATCTAAAGTTACTTAGCTTTATGAAAGGAAGCACTGTCTCTTTTAGTTCAAATGTTGAAAACTTCTGACAAAGTATTTCTGTAGTTTCTAAAGATCAATTTGCAACAACTTCCCCATTAAAAAGATTAAAATAAGAGGCTGGAAGAAGAAAAAAATCACCATAGATCACATGATTCATTTCTCTTTGTCTCTGTCTGTCTGTTGGTCTGTCTGTCTCTGTCTCTCTGCGTGTATGCATGTGTGCATGTGTTGTAATAGCAGAAAAAGATATTTGAGAATATAAAATATTAGGTCAAGTAATTTGGCACAAGGTCAACTGGAAAATGCAGGCAAATACCTTATGTAATTATATTAAAAACAATTGGTACTTATTGCAACTACATAAGGATATGATATTCTACTTAATAAAATGATGAATTTAGAACACAGAGAAAATTTGGTAGTTTTATCTTTCACGTAGTTCATTTCTACCATGGTCTTTGGATATGTCAATATTTTCTTTGGTTAGATAAGTGGCATAAGATAATTAAATTAGATTTAAATTATGGGTGGTTTCTTAAAAGTACAAATCAACTCAAAATTTATCCTGTGTATTAGATGACTTTTTGAACTAGATTATCTATCTTGGAATTGTATAAGATCAGTTAGTGTGTTCTTTATTTTCAAATGAGAGGTACAATGACATAATTCTACAATGTCTGCAGACAACATTACACTTTAGTCTTGAAATCTGTCAGAAGATGCCAGAGAAGTTACATTTGTTTGCCTTCTCTTTTGGTCCTTATGTAGTATAATGATTCATCATAGTTTAATAATGGAAGAATCAAGAAGAATCAATGACATTGTCATGCCAAGTCAGTAGGGCATCAGAAAATTGCAGGTAAGGGTAAATCCCAAGATGTTTGTTTTGTATTAGTTTTAATACAAACTCAAAATAATGTCTGATGCATTTATTACTATGGTAGCAAATACTTAAAACTTTAATAATGAAAGTAATATTCTTAGTAGTTATGACTCTATTAAAAATGTTAAGTCCACAAGTATGTTCATTTCTGGAGATTCTAGTGAGTTGCCCATGTTCCATATTATATGTTTTCATCTCAAATAATTCAGTCTTCCTAATGGAGACATTTTCATGGATTTATTTATGTACTTATACATCCAATTAACATTTATTAGTTTCTATAAGGTTGTGGTACTGTGCTAGGTTTAGGGTTTCAAATATGACGATGGAATTCTCATTATTTTAAGCCCAATAGTCTAACGATAAAAGAGAAAGATAATATACAACTACGCACTTAGAACATGGTATGATGCATGTGCATTTTAATGAAGAAACAGAGTGATGATCAGTTAGTTCTGCTGATGAATGCCTTCATGTGGTGTTGGGGAAGATCCCACAAATATAGGGGGGCACTTTTAGCTTGTTCTTAGAGATGAAAGAAGTTTGAGTAACTGGTTACATAGAAAAATGACATTTCAGGAAAAAGTTTCTGCAGTTTCATCCAGGAATGCTTAGTAAATGTGTTCAGTTCATTACACCGTGAGTTTAGGGCTTATTATTTTTTTAATTTTTACCAAGAACATGTATTGGTACATTGTATGCATAATGATCATAGTCAACATGGTTATTTTGTACCTGTACATGATGTATCTTGGTTTTTCCCCCTCTTCCCCTCCCCTCCCTTCCAATCTCCCACCCTTCCCTATTCACAACAGGTTTATTTACATTTTTCCATTTTGTTCCCTTTCGTCTTACTTTTAACTTTCCTTACTTTTTCCCCTTTTCTCTATCTAGTTCTGCTCTCCTTCGAATATTATCTTTTTTTTTAAACATAATAGCTATTATACCCCTTTGTCCTTATTTACACTTATGGTTTCCCATATCAGAGAAACAATTCGATGTGTACTGATAAATGTCTGACTTATTTCACTTAAGAATATGTTCTCAAGGTACATCCATTTACCTACAAATGTCTCTAGTTTGTCCTTTTTATGGCAGAGTAGTACTCCATTGTGTAGAAAAATCACATCTTCTTTAGCCATTCATTAGTTGTTGGGCATTTAGGTTGTTTCCAAGACTTAGCTATTACAGATTGTGTTCCTATGAATATGGTTGTGCATATATCACTGTGGTATGATGATTTTAATTCTTCTGGGAAGATACCAAGCAGAGGAATAGCTGGGTCAAATGGAACCTCTAGTTGTAGTTTTCTGAGGAATCTCCACACTGATTTCCACAGTGGTTGGACCAGTCTACATTCCCGCCAACAGTGCAGGAGGGTTCCCTTTTCACTGCAGCCCTGCTAGCACTTGTTATTGGTTGATTTCTTGATAATAGCTATTCTTTCTGGAGTGAGATGGTATCTTAGTGTTGTTTTGATCTGCATCTCTCGAATGACCAATGATGTTGAACATTTTTTCATATATTTATTTGCCATTTTTAGTTCTTCATCTGAGAAATGTTTATTCATTTCAGATGCCCATTTTTGGATAGGGTCTTTAAA